>PVJA010008248.1:0-65186 GCA_004027025.1 Myocastor coypus
TTTTTTTTTTTTTTTTTTTTTACAATTTCATTTGCCTCCAACATATTTGTAAATGCTCACTGAAACTTTTTTTTTTTTTAAACCGGGGATTGAACTCAGGCCCTTGTACTTTCCAGGCAAGTGCTTATTCTACTGAGCCATCTCCCCAGCCCCTCATTAAAACATTTTTTATCATGACTGTTTTAAAATCTTTAGATTCTTCTAACTTCTGTCATCTCTACATTATAATCTATTGATTTTTTTTTTCCTCCATTTCCAGTGCCAATCTTGGCTTTTGGAATGATGCAAGATTTCCAATGGAAACCTAGACATTTGGGTATTATGTTATGAAAACTGAGGTCTCCCTTAAGCCTTTTATCCTTTCTCTACCACCACTGCTAAAGGAGAAGAGCAAGTGTCCCATTAATGTCAGGTAGAGACCAGACTTGGCTCTTGCCTCCACTGACCTCTGGGGTGAAAGCGACTCCTCCTACTACTGTGGTTACCATGGTAGCCTACTTTCCTGTGGGCAATGGTGAAAGTCCTGACTCCTCTTGGAGCACCCCTAGGGACAGCTTCCCTATCCTGCTAGGCAAGTCCAGATGCCCCACAATTCCCCACAGACAGCAGGGTCAGGAGAACCAAGTTTCCAGCTCGGATAGAGTCCGAGCTTTTGCATAGCTACACTACCCTGGGCAGGCATGGGGTGTTAGAGCCCTATTTGGCCTTTGCTGGCATGGATCATGTTTGGGATACAGTTTTTTCTGGGATATTTGACTAAAGTAGATTGCTTATTGTCCACAGTGTTCTTCTCTTTCTTGGATTCCCTTTAACCCAAGATAGAAGGCTTCTGTGGGTTTTTTCTAGTCTTTAGTCTGCAGTCATTGGCATTTAGTGTCACCGGCTTCCCAGCTTTTGACCCTCACTACAAATTTCCCAGTTCTCACTGACTCAAGCCTCAGCACTCTCCATTCCCCTCTTTCTAATGGATCTTGCAGTTTCCCAAGGATCATTCACCATCCCCAAGTCCAGGTACTGCACTGGGTACTGCACAAGCTCTCCTCTACCTCCCCTGCCATACTGTACCCTAGATATGTTTAATGTCTTCATCCCAGAGATTCTCCCTGCCTACCCTGGCTGTCCTGAGTGTTTGGCCCCTCCACAGGGCAGGGTTCCCATCAAAAAAGAGCAGACCTCCCTCGCTGTAGTGTGGCCTAGCATGTCCTCCACACAGTGAGCACTGATCAAGGCTCATTGGACTCGCTAGGCCTGGAACATCAGTGCTTTCTCTCCTGCCTCTGTAGCCTGGCCATTGGGAAGGGAAGTAGTTTCACTAGCTTCCTTCCCTCTGTGGGAATCTGAAGCCCAGTCAACAGCTTTTCTGAGTCCAGCCCTGTGGTTGCCATGGCTCCCCAGGACCAGGAGCAGAAGCTGAATACTAATGGAGGAACAGAACCAAGCTGCCCAAGCCTTTTCAGGTCATTTAATGGGAAATTGGCAAAGTCACAGACTGCCTTGAGTCCACTGAGATGGCAATGTGCAGTGGAAAAACCTTATAGAGAAAATAAATGAACTGGGAAACAACAGCCAAGAATTTCTTTAAAGATAATACCAATGATAGCAAAGATTCCATCATTTCTCAGCCTCAGAACCATGAAGGCACTTGTCAGTCTAAATTATTTCTAGATGTGATTTATTAGATAGTCATAAAATGAGGCATTTCTATTTTTCCTAACATTTTTAAGCTTATGGCTCCAGAGTTGCTGTATTTTAAGTTAGAGTTAGCACTAAGCTATAATAAATTATTTTTCTGCATATTAGATTATCCTATTCCTCTCCAGAGAGGTTAGTTTTTTGTAATGTTCTGTGTCGGTGCCGAAAGCAACAATGAGAAGACCCGATGAAGGTAGCTCAGAGGACTCACTGAGATTTGTCTCTCTCAAAGTGAGCCCCGACCCACAGAAGGATATTACTTTTATTGAGTACTCAATAACAGGCTAACGAATTTGCATAACTGCTTTGGGTAATACAGACTAGAATTTACTACCTCTTTTACCATTTACCTAACATTAGGTTAGTACAAATGCTAATCGAAAACATTCCAAGCAGGGAAGGAGACAACCAGTAACAACCCAAGCAAGGTAGCAGACAACAATCAAGGAGCCATTAGAATAAATGGTTATCTGCCTCCTTGAATCCCAGGTTTCAGGAATTTCTAACTAACGGGGAATCTCTCAGTAACCCACTACAGCTGTCCCTGGGCTTTGTTTATTATTCTCCACTTCTTAAGATTCTAGATCCTTGTCTCTACATTAGTTCCTTATTCAAAATATCCTCATCCAGGGACCATCTCTACTAAATGGCCTTCAGTGGATCCCCAACTTTTCACGTTCAAGGAAAGGAAAGGCATAATTCCAGAGAGGAACTGATTGCTTTTGCCTTAACTCCAGCCATAAGACTGAGTGACCTATGAGTAGTCTCTCCCAGACTGCCCATAATTGAAGGCTGCTCAATACTTGTCAAAAATTACTATTGGGGTTCAGCCCAAATGCCAGAAATGCTGTCACCTGAAAATGTGCTGCTATTGCCTGCTTACCAGATGTTTAGAATCTGAACCCCTTATACAGTGCCCCCTGGTTGTGCTCCCAGCTCTAACTCAAACAGGAAACAGGCCTCCCTCAGTTGGAGCTTAAGATAATTTAGCTGACATTTTAGCCCTTGCTCCCCCTCTGCAGCACCTCTGTCAAAACTATGTTGGCTTTGCTTGGGCTACTGTAACATACCACACATAGACCAGGGGGTATAAATTATGGAGATTTGCTTCTTGCAGTTCTGGAACCTGGAGGACCAAGGTAAGACACCAACAGACTGGATATCTGCTAAGGATCTGCTTCTGAAGCACTTTGTGCTGTGTCTCCACTTGGGAAAAAAGTAGGATTCTCTCGGATAAGAGTACTCATTGCATTCCAACTAACCACTTCTTGAGAACCCCATTTCACCACCCTACCTATAACACCATCTTGTTGGGAGGGTCAGGATTTTTCCTTTTTTTTTTTTTTTTTGAGACCAGGTCTCCCCATGCAGTCCAGGCTGACCTGGAACTCAGAGTTCTCCTGCTTCAGCCTCCTGAGTGTTGGAATTATCTGTGTCTACCATGTTACCCAGCTAGATTTCAACACATGAACTGGCAGGGATAAGGGTGGAGAGGCAGTCAGCGGCCCAGCATCTCCGAGTGCTCCTGGCATCAGTCAGCTCTACAGAATCTGGTGAGCTGAGAAGTCCTTCTTTCAGATGCTCCACAGTGAAGCCACATGAAAGGCCTCTGATATGGTCTTTCAGGATCCCTTTTCCACCTTTCTGCCCTTAGCTTATTCATCGCTGCTTCCTTTGGTGCCACAGCCCTCACTGCTTTCCTGCCAGCCCCTTTGCTTTGTTTTCCAGAGCTATCTTCTTTCTCCTTTTAAAAAAAATGTCCTACCTTATCTTCTCTAATACTGGCAAAGGTCAGGAGTCAAGCCTATCACAGGAACCCAGTGTCCCCATTTGCTCTGTGCCTGTCAGAAGTACAGAGAGCCTTGGATGGACACAAGGTGAGTCCAGTCCCCAAGCAGAAATGTGAGGGAGTGTGCTGAATCCAATTGCATCCCTTCTCTTTCTCTACCGACTGGAGGCATGGCAGGGAACCTTAAGGTTCCTGCAGTTCGTCCTTCCAACCACAACTTCCTCTATTATGTGGAAGGAATCTTAAAATAGGAGAATGTCACTTCTCATAAGGCCACCACAAGCCAGGTGCCACAGGGGCCACTGTCCATTCTCCCCTCTTTCACAGAATCCCAAACAGACTCAGTGGGCTGAGTTGTTTTGCCTGAAGCCACTGAGTTGATTAGGGAAAGAACAAAGGCTTGACTTCCAGGTGACTGGGGCCAGGGAGATAGCTCCATGGCACATGTGCCTGCCTGGCAAGTGCAAGGTCCTGAGTCCTGAGTTCGAACCCAGGTCCCACAAAAACAAAAGAAACAAACAAAACAAAAAAATCGGAATTTCCAGGTGACTGATGCTGCTCTATCACATTGCCTGAAGGAAAAAGAGACCCAGAGAGTACAAAGACAAGCACCTCTGACCTGCCTAAAGGCCTTTCCAGGTGCTAAATATTCCTTATCCGCAAATACCCTGTGCAATGTGTGGCCCTGGAAGAGGATGTCAGACATGTGTGGGGTTGGCGGCAACTGTCACAGCGGCACAAGTATGCCTTGGGCTAAGGGCATCCACCCTGCCCGCCTGTCCCCTCTACTCCTGACCTGTTATCAGAACAGTATTTGCCAGCACTGTAAGTAAGTGTGCTTTATAACTCTATTTTTTTATATAATCCTATTATCCCAGCTTAAGGAGTTACCTTGCAGAAAACCATCAGTGCACAGATTGCAAATCCAAGGGTCTTTTCCCAAAATCACTTATAATTATAATGACTATAAAAAAAAAAAGTTAATTTCCTATCATCTTGTTTTGAAATTCTGTATCATTTTGGTTTTCTTCCTTATTTTTCAATTCCCTTTAAAATAAAAAAGGACACAGCCTGTATATTATTTATTAAAAAACAACCCAGAGTCATTAGCTAGCATTTACAAAATGTTTCCTCATTCATGTGAAGAGCAGCAGATGTTCAATGGCTGTGGGGGAGTGGGAGACAGAATTTACAGAACGAAGGGAATCGGAAGGCTGAATGCAGTAAAGGAAAAACATCAAATGTGAGAACAGGCCGTGTTGTTGCTTGTACCAGAGACCATACTCTTAGTGAAATGAATCAGCCACACGTACAAAGACTGCAATTTCTCTGATATGAGAAACGCCAAGTGTAAATAAGGACCAAAATGTAAAATAGGTATCGTAAGACAGGAAAAAAAATGTTTAAGTGAGCAGGGGAAAGCAGGGAGGAGGACAGGAAGGAGGAGAAAAGAAAAACTATGAGGACAAAAAGGAAACAATGGAAAGAAAGCTTTTGTAAATAAGGAGAGAAAGAGGGCCAGAAGGGAGGGGAGAGGAATGGTGAAAGAAAGAATCAAGCTGTGTCATATACAGGTACAACTTCCCTATGATGAATAGGATTATTACCTATGCATAAAATGTACTAATAAACTTAATAATTAAAAAAAAAATAAAAAAGGAAAGGAACTCTTGAGTACTTCACAAGCCAGGCTCCGTGACACTTGCTAGTGACCTTTTGACCACTCTGCTGACAACACAGCCTTCATCAGAACCTTCACTGCCAAGACACAAATGTCAAGCACATTATGGTTGCCATGCAGTAGTAGGCAGTCCTAAATATGGCAAATTAGTTGGCAAATATCAGTATCCCAAAGGGTACACACACACACACGCACGCGTGCGCGCACACACACACTCCCACCAGTATATCCTGTTGCAACTAGATGACCACATACCAAACTGCTCAGGGAAGAAGTGCTTTCACTTTCTATTCTACATGATTCTGTGGTTTGAGTTTTTGTCTTGATCACCTAGTTGCTATTTTTAAAATTAGATGAGTAGGAGTGTGGGCGAGTAGAAGTGTGGATGGTGTTCCATATCTGAGATTCGATGTTTCTGCATCTGCAGAGCAAAGATATTTGGACAAGGGTTTTGGTTTTTTGTTTTGTTTGGTTTGGTTTGGTTTGGTTTTTTGGGGGGGTTTTTTGATTTTTTAAATTTTTGGTGCTGGGATATGGCTATATGGATAGTTTTGAGAAGATATCTTAGTAATATAGCATTTAGTGCTGCAGTACAAAGAAAATTTATTAAGGACAAATTAATGTTGTTTTA
The DNA here is from genome assembly GCA_004027025.1 of Myocastor coypus. Taxonomy (NCBI): domain Eukaryota; kingdom Metazoa; phylum Chordata; class Mammalia; order Rodentia; family Myocastoridae; genus Myocastor; species Myocastor coypus. The sequence goes on from PVJA010008248.1 coordinate 5,794, forward strand.
ATATTTTTTTTAAATTTGGAAAAACATTTCAGAAAGTTCCAGAAAGCAGAATGTGTATTTGCCACATGCCAACCACTAAACTGAAACCACATGAAGGAGGTGATGTGGTGGGGATCCTCCGTGGCCCAGATCATCCACCAGTCTCTCAGCATGATATTTGAGCACTGTTTGCATAGTGTCTTGTACTGCGTCATTACATGTATGATAGGTGTATCTGTTCTAAATATGTGCACATAGTTCTCTTGTCAATATTGTCTAAGCAACACAGTATAAGAAGTACTTATAGGGCTGTCCAAATAGCTCAGTGGATTAAAGCGCCAGCAAACAGGCTCAGGGGCAGGGGTTCTAACCCAGGGCCCTACCATGCCAGCCTCACCACCAGGGCACACAGAGCTGGCAATTGAGACTGTTATAATGCCAGCTCTTAAGGCTGTAAACAGGCAGATCACTACTAGTCTGATCTACTGGTGAGACCCTGAACACCGTGGAGACCCTTCCCTAAAATATAATAATAATAAAAACACTACTTACGTAGCACAAACATTGAATTAGGTATTCTCAGTCATCTAGAGATGATGGATATTTACTAGAGGATGTGTGCATGGAACTGTGGAAACACCACACCATTTTACATAAGGGACCAAATATTCTTGGGTTTTGGCACTGGAAAGGGGTCCTGGAACCTGACACCTACTGGCACTAGGATAAGGCTATATATCCTTGTTTCTCTTCCACATTACTTTTACTTAGTATTTCTATAAGTGAAACAAACCTCAACACTCTATTCTTCTATTTATTAAAAGGCTTCATGAAGCATCTTCTTGGAGAGAGAGCAGTACACAGCTCCAACATGGGTGTGGAGAAACTTTCCCCAAGTACTTCTTTCCTCAGGCACCGGACATCCACCTCACCACGCCATCTTCGCTTTAATCGCTAGGCCCATAATTCACAAGGAAGAGATGAAGCACACAGAGAAGTAAAAAGGCCACACGTATTTTCTGAAAGCAAAAACCCTGGTAAGAAAAATCCCCTGTCATCCAGTCACAACAACATGTTTCATAACAGTGAAAACTTTTATGAATTTTTAAAACAGCTATAAACCAAATAGCAAAAAAACAGGCACTCTTGTTGCTGACAGAAATTAAATTGATTCAGTGAAAAGCAATTTGGCAACATCTATTAAAATTGCAAATGCACTTACTTTTAATCCAGCAAATCCAACTTGGGGACATTGTCCTTCAGAAGGACCTACATGTGTATAAAATCACCCCTTATGAGGCTAACCACTACAGTCTTCTTAAATGTCAATAAGTGATTTATTTTTTAAAAATATTTATTTATTTATTTATTGTTTCAGAACCTTTCTTTGTTTATTTATTTATTTTTATGGCCGGCTCAGCCTGCCTTGAGGGCGGGACTGGTGCAGCATGTGGTACGGGGGGATCGAACCACAGTCCCTGCAGCCACCTAAGCTTTCCTAAGCAGGTGCTTTAGACCACTGAGCCATCCTGCCAGGCCCCTCAATAAGTGATTTAAATGTCAATAAAGCTCACCATCACAACCATATGGCACCTGAAGTTTGTTGTTTGTTTGTATCATAGGATTTTAAATGACAAATTTAGCTTCCCTAATGATTTATTTTCTACTTCTTTGTGTCCATCTTGATAATTTGTGCTTTTTAAAATTTTTAATGGATACAAAATGATAAAAAAATACATATTACACAAAATTTCATTAAACAAAGTAAGAGGAATTTGACAATGATTGTTGTATTGCATAATGTTATCTTCAAATTAGTTGTTTAGCTTATCAGATATAAATCTGCAAAATTGGTTTTAAAAAAGTTACAAGAAATTAAAATGAAAAAAATTAGAAAAGTAAAATTATAAGCATTAACTGCTCCTTTCCACAGACCAGCAAAAATCAGCAGTACAATTTTCCAAACTATCCTCAATATGTACATAAATACGTCTTTTTCCCTTTTTGTTTTTATTCTTTTCCTCTCCCAGTTTTTCCTTTGCATTAAACAGATTCTTTCCCTTTCACATAATTTATTGAACCTTTCAGATTTTATTTACTCTTTCAGGTTCCCACACTAGCAAGACAACATAATGTTTGCACATGTGTGCCTGACTTATTTCACTTATCAATACAGTCTCTAGATAATTTATGTTTTAAGAAATTTAAATTTGTCTATTTCAATCGTTACTAAATTTCCACAGGATTGCTCCTAAAATTTCATTATTAACTTTTTAAATATCTGTCATATTTACAGTGATTTCCTCTCTTTGATCCTAGACAATGGTGATGGGTGTTTTTTCTCTTTTTTTGGTTGGCCTGGCAAGGAGTGCTCAGGACAGATAGGTGTGAAGCAGCGGAGGCTCCCTCTCCAGGCAGCACCATGGCTCCAATCAGAGTTGCTGTCCTGAGGGTGGGGTGCACAAGGAAAGATTAGTGCCTTGGAGAAGAGCTTGTTCTCTGCCCTTTCTTAGCAAGGAGGTTCATACCCGCAAGCAGAGAGAGTCCTGAGAGCGTGGCCATGTGCTGCCCTCCTTATCTTAGCTTCCTGTTCTCCAGAACAGCAAGAAATACATTTCCAGTGTTTAACTCACTCTCCCAGTGGCATTTTGCTACACCAGCCAGGCTAAGACAAGGCATTAATTAATTTCATTTTATTAATTTACTCAAAGCTAAACTTTGACTTTGACTTTCTCCATTATTTATTTTTAGCTCACTAGACTTTTCTTTTTCCTTTTTCTTTCTTATCACATTTCTAGTCTTAGACTGAGTTTCATTGGTTCTTTATTTCTAATTTCTTTTTTCGTAATTTCAAATTTGTTAAGGTGGAAATGTAAATAATTAATTTCAAATCTTTCTTTTCTTTCTTTATTTATACTGGAACTGAACTCAAGACCTTGTGCTTGCCAGGTAGGCGTTTTATTTCTTATTTTTAAATACATGCATTTAAAACAAAATATTCTCTCTTAGTGCTATTTCAAGTGCATCCTCAAAATCTTGATTTTTTAAAATTTGTTATTTTATTTTCATTCATTTAAATATTTTAAATTTCTCTTACAATTCCGTAATGGTTTGTGTCTAGTTGTCCCCCCAAAGCCTCAAGTAAATTGTGGGGCTGTCAAGTGCCGCCTCCAGGGGTGGGTACAGGGGACCAGGGCGGGGCTTGAGGGGCGGGGCCAGAGAGGCACGCACTATTAAATGGGCAGCATGTGTTTCCCCCGCTCCCAGCCCTGGTGGCCTCTCTTAGAGATATGGAGCCCATCATCCTGCACAGGGCAGTGCCCCAGCCTCTCCTTCAGACCCTATAAAGCGGGGGCAGTGTCTTGAAACCTCCAGTAACTGTGAGCTAGATAAACTTTTCCCTCCTTAACCTTGCATGTCAGGTATTTGTCTCAGCAATGAGAAAAGAAAAACTAAGATAAACCTCTTCCTTACCCATGGGTTGTCTGATTTCCAAATATTTGGCAATTTCTACCAAATTTATATAGGCATATAAATACCGGATTTAAGTCTGTAAGTTAAAACTTAATTCTTTAAATAGAAATTCTGCGTGGGTCTCTACTCCTTGGAATTCACTGACCCTTGTTTTATCATCCAGCAAACATTTTCTGCCCACACGAGGAGCCTGTGCCTCGTGCAGCTGCTACACAGTCTTTTGTAAATGTGAGCTCAAGCGAGGTGATGGTGCTCCGCAGGTCTTCCACAGCCGGCTGATTGGCACATGTGTTTTCTGTCGGTTACTCCATTGTTATAACTATCAGTGTGGGGCTCTCATTTTCCCCTTGGTGCTATCAATTTTGCTTCACTTTTGTTTTTTAAGCTCTATGATTTGGTAGGCACAAATGATGTCTTCTTGACGTAGTGATCTTTTGACCATTTGAAATGTCTCTTTGATTCAGGTAATCCAATTCTGAATTATGTTTGGTATGACTGCTTTCTCGGCATCATAAAGCCAAGCATCTAAGTTAAGCTGTCATAAGTCAAGGACCATCTATCTGTTTATTGGAATTCTGAAGGTACCAATAAAAATTAGTACAAGTTACTTCCTTTCATGAATAAAGCCAAGTATTACACTACTGAACTACAGCCCCAGCAGAGTGTGTGTGTGTATGTGTGTGTGTCTGTGTGTGTGTTTATATTTATACGCACCATCCTGTGGAGGACCACCTGAGTGACTCCTTGAAGGAGGAGCAGTTGTCTCCATTTTGGCTGAGCCTGACCCTATTTCCATGTATTGGAATGCACAGAGCTGGCTAAGACTTTTCCTTATCCCTTCAAGTAGCCATAAGCCCTGCATCCTGGTCCAGCCAAGGTGCTGGTGGTAGTCTTTGTAGACAGCAGATGGAAACCCCCAGACCTCTACCAGGATGAGATGGATGAAGAGCCAATGCTCCATGATATTGGCTGGGATTGAGTGAGACTCAGTGGAGGTTATGACTTCTGGGGCTTGAAAGATTACACATCAGAGCTGGAATGCCAACCCCAAAACATTAGATACTATCTCAGTTATGTTTGGCAGATTATTTTTTCTACATATCTTTCTCTGCAGAGGTAATTTGGGGCCTCCTACCTAGCCAAGCCCAGAGCACTCACCTACTTCTCACCATTCTCACAGTCACTCATCTTCAAGGCACTCCTTCATGAATTAATAGAACCCAGGTTCAGCCTTGGTTGAGGCCTCTGTGTCAGAGATCCACTAATACACCTTAGTCTCTTTATTCTTACCATGGCTTGCACTGGATGTAGTAGATTGGGACTGACTCACTAGAGTGCCACTAATTCTTCATAGGATTACAAACATAAACTTCCTTGGGTCCAGGGAGTAGCTCAATAGAATAAGCACTTGCCTGGCAAACTCAAGGTCCTGAGTTCAATCCCCAGTACAAAAAAAAAAAAATATATATATATATATATATATATATATATATATATATATATATTTCCTTGGCCACAATGAGGAAGACTAGGAAGGGCTCTCTATAATATACAGAGTCCACCAAGAAAGCATACACACATCAGCAAAAGAGGAACTTGTATAAATATTTTAATATTAAATTTATTGAGATTTATACAAGTTATCTTTGGCCTAGCTTCAGCATTTATTAGTATGGTGAACTGCTCCTTGAGTCACATTGGTCATTCAGATTGCTGCACATGTATTCTCAATTTTTTTCTCTAAAGCCATGATGTAGTGAGTTTTCTATGATATAGGGCATCCCCTACAGTCCCCCCATATGATGATAACATCTGTTGAAAAAGCATCAACATTTTAGTCAGACATAGTGGCAAACATCTGTAATTCCAGTACTTGAGATTTTGAAGCAGTAGGATCATTGCAAGTGCAAGACCAGCCTGGGGCTACAGAGCTAGATCCTATCTCAGAAAGATGAAGAAGAGAAGGAGGAGGTAGAAGAGAAGGAGGAGGAAGGAAAGAGGAGGAAGAAAAGGAAGAGGGAGAAGGAGGAGGGAGGAAGAAGAGGAAAAAGAAGGAGAAGGAGAAGAAGGAGGAGGAGAGAAGGAAGAAAGGAGGGAAGGAAGGGAGAAAAAAACGTACTATTTTTCTTTTTCTGTAGTGTGTATATACATGTTTCGAAGATCCTGTAAGTATGGTCTCTGGACTCCTAAGATTCTGTTTCTACTTCTCAAGAGTCTGATTTAAAATACTTTCTTCATAGCTGGGCATGGTGGCGCACACCTGTAATCCCAGCACTTGGGAGACTGAGGCAAGAGGATCAATGTGAGTTCAAGACCAGCCTGGGCTACCAAAGTGAGCTCAAGGCCAGCCTGAACTGCATAGTGAGACCCTGTCTCAAAAAAAAAAAAAAAAAAAAACACCCTTCCTTCATGAAGTTTGCTGATAAAATAAACAAAACATGTAGCACACAGACTATACGTGATGGCTACAGACACCTTTGCATCAGAGATGCCTTCATTATGTGTACGTCTTTGTGTGTTAGCTATATAGTATAAACTTGGTCTTTCAAGTATGTGACATCACAAGCAGGCTTGTTTGTTTTTTGGTAAACTATAAGCAGAAAATGTGTCTTTTCAAAGCCTACCAACCTACTATTGTAAATGTAATGTCAGGTAGCCTATAAGAAAATGTGAATGTCTTCCATAAAATGGCGATTGAGATGGATACCAAAATCTTACCCGTTGCCCAATACCATTCCTACCTATGTAAGCCAGATTCACAGGAGTCCCTTACCAACAATGACAATAGCTCAATACTCTAAATTCCTCTCCATTATACATTCGTTTCCAGGCCAATACACGGTATGAGTCCTGCCTTTTCTTTTTCCAAAGAACAATTATGCAAATTCTTTCTTTCTTTCTTTTTTTTGAGACAAGGTGTCACTACACAGCCCAGGCTGGCCTTGAACTCATGCCACTCTTTCTGCCTCAGCCTTCCAAAGGTTGGGATTACAGGCATGCACTGCCATACCTGGCCTGGAAGTTCTCTTTCATGTTTTCAGTCGCACTGTGTGCCCAACCTCTGTGCCCTGAATCCGTTCAAAATTGTTACCTTCCATGTTCATTCTGACTTTGGGGAAGAGCAGAAGCTGCAGAGTGTCATAGCTAGTGAAGAAGGTAGATGAGGACACACTGTAACGTCCTTAGGAGCCTGCCTTTCTGTTGGATGGTACTCAAGAGCAGCATTGATTGTTTTTCTTATCACATGTTGTAGACACACATGAAAGAGGACTTCCACAACTACTTCAGAAAGCAGCAAGAATGACAGGAGGTATATACAAAGTAAGTGCAAGTATTCCATGTGGGAAATATGGTAATGTGCCCTTTACTGTAATAAATTTATAAACTTTAAACATTTACCATATGTCAGTCACTCCTTATACAGACCTTTTTAGGCAAATAATTTATTTACTTAATACAAGATCTAACTAATTAGATCAGCTATTGCTGCTCAGATCAGAAAGAGGAGTTCCTGGGGAAATACTTATAATGATAAGTTGTCTTTTTCCAACCTGAAATAATATTTCTAAACAGCCTGCCTACAAGAACACCTTAACAGACTAGGGCTTGCTGGGATTGCCAGAAACATGTTTAAAGAGGCACAGCTAGGAAGCTGTTTTGGAGGCCCAATAGCCCTCCTCTTTGTGATAAACCATCTCACCTGCAGCCACAGGGTATGCTTGTTGTTTGGAAAATGGACTAAACAGTGGCTCACCAAGTTTTTTGAGACAGACCCCTACGCTGGCCCCAGAACATAGGTAGATACGTTTCACAAAGCATTATTTAGTCTTGTTAGGAGAAATTCATCCCGGCAACATTTTTTATTCTGTTTCACTTCGGCGAGGGGAAGGGAGGTGAGGGGAGAATCGCCTAGCCCAGCGATGGGGCAGGCCCAGCATCACGAGGCTCTAAGAAAGATCACCCATCTATACACCAGCCCGAAGCGTCCCGCGAGTCTTCCTAGCGCCATCTACCGGGTGCTCTGGGTGTTACGAGAGCTCTCCTCCATGGCCCCTCCCCCAGACATTTTGGGTTTTATTTTCTGAGATTAAATCAGAGAATACTTCCTCCGGACTACAAATGCCTCTCAAACAGTCCACAGGCACGTTTCCATGAACAGCCAACATAGAAACTGGATTCTGGATGCAAAGCCCTATCCTGTACTCCCAAAGGGTTTTTTTGCAAGTTACAGAACAGCCCCCTATGCACATACCCATTGAGACCTCAGTAGCAAAACTGACCTGTAATCACTCGTCTCCAAAAAACAAAAATGTTAAACCTGGGGAATTCCACAGTAGCATTTCACGCAAAGCTGCTGGAGTTCATCAATGTAAGGAGAGACTCAATAGTCCTTTGTAGAGGGGCTGGGGAGATAGCTCTGTGGCATGAATGCCTGCCTGTCAAGTGAGTTCAAACCCTGGTCCCACAAAAAAAAAAAAAAAAAAAAAAGTTCTTTGTCAGACAGTATGACATTTTTTCTAGCAAAGCCTTTGATGGGTTTCCCCAACTTGTTCCAAAATTCCTCAACGAAATATAGAACACTTTTTTAAAGGGTGGAGGTACCCACCTGTGATTATTTATAAACTTTATTTATTTATTTATTTATGTTGTGACACAGATTAGATACTACACTTGATCTTAGCCAAAAGGCCAAGAAGTGATGTGACACAGATTAGAATGTAGAACTTTCTTTTGCTTTTCTGTGAATGATGCAGGATGTTAACAAGGTCATAGAATTGAGTTTTTATGCTCAATACAAGTAAATAACCAGTTCCAAGAAACCAAGCTGAGTCCATTTCTGATTTGTACTTTTGATGCAAACACATTTAGATGTATCTGTGTAATTTCTCCACAGTCGACTTAAATAATCATAAAAGAGCCACACTTCCATATTCTCAAGAGCCTGCGCTCACTCCACACGGTCTAGAAGACTGACTTATTGCTGCATTAAAACTGAGATACATGCAGCAATTTTAATTTCTCTGTGATATTTATGTGTGAAAATAAGAATAGGATGAAAAACACAAAGGTATGGCCATTTGTCCTGACTTCAAAGTTGGACTTTTATGTGCAGTGTCTTTAATTTTAAAGTGAAGAGCAAAGTTACAAGCTCTAAAATATTTGTTCCCTTGGAATAAAACAATTAACTGTTTTCAAAAAAAAAAAAAACAATTAACTGTTTTCTCCCTAAGTGATTTGAAATAAACAATTTCCAAAAATATAGTTCAGGCATGATTCAGTGATGCAGAGAAAAATTGTTCCCTTTAATCACACACAAAAGTTAAAAAGAAGTACAGCAGAGCTGCCCTGCATTGAAGTTACAGGGTCACATGTGGGTTCTTATTCATTATCTACGGTTGCCAGAGGCTCTTCAGTTTCCAACTGCTATTTTGAGAAGGGATAATTTTTTGGCAGTTATTAATTAATATGATTACTATTTCAACAGCAGAGTCAAAAAGAGGGTGTGGCCTGATTGCTAGTGGCTCTTGAAGAACCAATTCAATGGCTCCAACTTGTCCTAACACTCCCAAGCAGTAAGACAGGTGCTCCACGCTGTCACAAGTCACCTTGCAGCATTTTCTGCCATCACGTACATAAGATTTGTGAGTCAGCAATGTAACTAAGACATTTTTAATGTGTATTCAGAGCACCCTTCCCAAGGGGAATTTAAGCGTTTGCCCCAGGAGGCAACTGGTAAGTAATTGCTCATCAAAATGTCAAGAACTATGATTTCTCTTATCCTGGTATCTTGCACAATAGCCACTTCTTTCCTTTTTGGTTTATTTGTAAAATAACCATTAAATGAAAATATCAAATAGTTTCAAATACTAGCATTTTCACATTAGAACCTCATAAGTGCATTAAATGAAAATATCAAATAGTTTCAAATACTAGCATTTTCACATTAGAACCTCATAAGTGCATCATTTGGAATATTCGCATAAAAGTTCAACTCCATTACAATCATCTCTAATTATCTATTAGTTATTAAACATATATCAAAGCAGTTTTTGCATGTGTCTCTGACTTGACACATCAAAGTGTGGTCAACAGGGAAATTCCTCACTTCATCATTTATAGTTACTCCTGAAGTCCCTGCTCTTCCTTAGCCATTACTTATTCTGTTAGCCTCAATCAGAACCAAATTGGGAGAGTCCAAGGTGTTTTTCTTAAGGCCAAATCAAAATATGCCTCTGTCTGTGTAACTCCTCCTACAGATCGATGGTGTGCTCTGTGTTGCTACTGCTTTCCACTATGGTGTGGGGACAGTAGATGGGGTTTGGGCTTCTCTAGGCCCAAGATGTTGAAAGACTAGAACATATGAAAACGGGGCAAGAAAATAAGGCTTATTTCCAGTGGATACATTTACCAGAAGAATGCTTTTAACAGAAAAAATGCAGCAATATGAATTCACTATTTACAAAATCATTATGAGATTTATTTCAAATGAAACAATCTGTGGTGTGATCGGCTAACTGGGTATAAGCTCATCTGGAGGGAACTTCAAATATTCAAATCTTACCTTGCTTCGCCCTTTCTTTTTCTCCCTTATGCTGGAATATCTATATATCTATGTCTATACTCATGTATCTTCTGGACCTACTCTAATTGAAAGAAATACAGCAATATAGAGAAAGATTACAGAAATCATACAAAACAATAAAATCAAACACTGAATTTAAGACTTCTGAGCTGTAGTTCTAACGATAAATCCTAAAATTACCAAGAGGCTGTGACAATTAGCCAACAACATTCAGTCATTAACAGATCCCCCAGGAAGCATGTCAAGGAACCCAAGGAAAAATTGAACCTATGATGGATCAGAACACGGGCACTAAACCCTAAGACTAAAGTTTTTAGGGGAAACCTGAATTAATATTTAATTTCCAAACCATCTCCATCAGCCAGCTCTGGAGTCTTCCCTCCTTCTAACCCAACCAGAAGTCCGACTGATTCCTGAACAGCACCGCCCCGGGGAAGCAGGGCTGGGAGAGCCCCGCGAGGCAGCGCTGGCCTCCAGCTCAGGTACACCCATCAGTGCATCCCGCTCCGGAGCTGACTGGGCCGCCTCTCCGGCCCAGGTAAGCTCCTCTGTCCTGGAGCGGACGCTCCCTCCTAGGCTGAGACTCCGAGCTTCAGGAGGGCAGAAACCCAGCGAAGAAGTCCTACTGTCGCACTAGTGAGGGTAAAATAATGGAAAGCGCATTTCTGAAGCCAACCAGTTACGCTGTCTGAGGGATCGCACCTCTCACTGAAAACGCCCCGCTAAAGCCCACCGCCCCTCCGCGCTACACGAGACCGAATATGTGTTCCCGGGCGCGGCCTGTGCTCCCCGTCTTCATTTCTAGCCCTCCTGCTCTGTGCATGCCAACTTCCCGCCAGGACCTCGGAGCACCCACCGAATGCGCTCCCTGAGCTTCCCCAAGTCTGGGCAAGGGGCCGGCAGTGCGGCTCGTGCTGCTGGGGGCGCTGGAGCCTCAGCGCCGCGCTGCGTACCCGATCACGGGGGCAGCCCCAGCCCGGCCCTCTGCGACCCCTAGTGCGGGACGAGGAGGCACGGCAGGTTACAATGCACCTGTGGCCACCGCCGCGGCCCAGACTTGTTACCCTTGGCACAGTGTTGACAGAGATCGAATTCAATAGCGAATTCGGGGAGTTGAAAGTGGCCAGTACTGGGGGCATAGGCTGCCCCTAAATTCCACAGCCGTTACTGGGGCTCCAGAACCTCCCCGCTTGCGCAGGCGACCTTCCAGCTAGGAGCGCCTGCTTTCCTAACAGCAAAATCACAAGGGTGCTCCGGACGCAGTGCCTCCCCGCGCGATCGGCGTGAAGCAACAGTGGCCGCGGACCCCTGAGGGAGCCGGCCCTGGACTCAGGCGGGAGGGGACACTGGGCGCGGACACCCCGGACTCGCGGGGTCGCGGGCGCTAGGGCTGCCGGGCTGCAGGGCGCTGAGCGGGCTGGGAGGCGGTGCTGGGGGCGGCACAGCAGCAGGAGCCGCCCTCTGTCCCGGCCTCCGGAGGAGGGGAGAGGCGGGCTCCGGTGCGGTTAAAAGGCGCCGCGGCGGGACAGGTGTCACAGCGCAGCGCCCCCTCCAGTCGGCGCCAGGCTGCAGCGAGCGCAGCGCCCCGGCCCGGCCCGGCGGAGCCCAGACCGCGAGGAAGGTGAGGCCGCAACTCCACTGACCACCCAGTGGCCCTTAGCGGCAGCAGCGCTGATCCAGCGCGGGGACAGGGGCGGGTGGGCTCTGAGACTGAGTCGACGAGGGGTGGCGCGGGGCGGGAACGCCCTCGGGGCTGGACCTGGGCCGGCACGGCCCGATGTTCCTTCGGGGCATTTCTCTGGTGGCCTGCAAGTTTCTGTGCCGCCACGAAAAGTTTTAAATTAACCGAAAGTTCAGGTGGAAGCTTCCCCGGGAGGAGACTGACCTTTGCCTCCTCACGCTACCTTTCAGAGAAAGGCACTGGGGCTAAAATTGGGGCCACACAGCTCCCGGCGCGGAGAGACCCAACTCCAGTCTGGGCTGAGATTCCGTCTGCTTTGCTTTTCCACACCTAGGGCACTGAGTAGGGAGAGCGCGCCCGACCCCATCGCACAGGTTAAGGTGTCAGAGAAAAGAGCCCTGAGGGACTGGCTCTAGCTTGTCCCCTTGCGGGAGCGGGGAAGCTCAGGAGCGTTTTTCCAGCTTCTGAGAGCTGGGCTGGAGGACCACTGACCTGGAACTGAGAAGTATAGCCTCATTCGCCCTTTGAGTCTACTTTATTTTTTTTAAGAATTTTTTTTATTTTTATTTTACTTTTTTCTTGTTTCAGAGCTTTTGTTTGTTCATTTATTTTTATGGTCGGCTCAGCCTGTCCTCAGGGCAGGGCTGGCGAAGCATGTGGTGCTGGGGATTGAACCGTGGTCCCTGCAGCCCCCCAAGCTTTCCTAAGCAGGCGCTTTAGACCACGGAGCCATCCTGCCGGGCCCCTTTGAGTGTACTTTAAAAACTCTGTTGCTCAGTGAGAGACATGGAGGGAGGGGTGTGAGAAGGGTAGGCTGCAGCCGGGGACCTCCAGGGAAGGGTGCAAAGGTAAAGAACCCTCTTGTCCTTTCCTGGACCCAATGACTCACCCAGCACCTTCCCCAAAGAATCAGGCAGCTCCCCCACTCACTCTGGCAGTGCTCCAAGGGTGGCAGAGTGGCCTGGGCCAGGTGAGAACCTGTGTGTGACAGTTGGGATCAGGAGGCCAGGAGAGCTTGCCTCGCTGATTTAAATATTGAGAACAATTGCACCTGCTCTCTTAGCCCTTGGGAGCCTCTTACACCTATCAGGCTTCAGGGTCAGGTTTTAAAGTACTCTTCCCTAGAGGACCTTTGAAAAGGTTGCAAGTAGGATATGAAGGGGTCCCACTAGCTGAGGAGGCAAGGCAAGTGGATTGTTCAAGCCAGAAGTCCAAGGCCAGTTGACAGTGAGACCCAGAAGACAGACAGTTCCATCTCAGGCTTTCAGGGGTTTCTCAAGACTACAGTTTTCAATACTATTGGTGGCTGGGCTGACGTTTGGAGGGATTGGATGCTACAGGGGAATGAGAGGCGTCAGTTGCACCCCACTGCACTCCTTGGGCAGGTGCTCGGCTATTTATTGCTGTGAGTGTACTGTTGTTTCATTTAGCAAGTGTCCATGAAGAACTGAAGGTCTAGTTCTGTGAGATGGTTTTATTAAAACCTGAACACTTCCTTTCTTCAGTGGGTTGGCTGTTGAGGGCAGCCCTAGATTGAACAGTGAGACTTTTCTCTGGACACCTGAGTCTCTACTGGACAGTCTTAAGCAAGTGGGTTAGGGCTGAACCTGGGCTAACTTGCTCTTGCTTCCAGTGGTTTTTTTTTTTTTAGTTATTGAATAGGGATACATATTCAGCAGCACGTTTTGGTCTGATTCACTTTCATGAGTGTGGCTCTCTTGCTTCCTCAGACCACAGTTGACTTTGCAGGGCTTCAGCAACTGTTGCAATGAGAGCATTCACTTTGAGCCTACTTCAGTTCAGTGGAAAACAGGATGCAACTTGCCTGAAATAAAGAGAGCAGGATGCTTTTAAGTACAAGAAAGAGGATTCATTACACCTTAGGAGTAGGTAACATGTGACTCATCAGGACCTGGAGAGCGTGGAGTCCTTTTTAGCAGAGGGGTCAATTGTGACAGACAAAGTGTAGCTGTGAATCAGTAGGGACAGTACCTGTCCTGGATGAAACACAGGGCCACTGGCTAGTGAAGGATTTGGTTCTGAGTTGCAGCAGTGGTGGAGCTTGGCTAGCAGTGACTAAAGAGCTGAGAGTACCCACTGGGATGAGTGTGGGACTTGGTGAGTTGTCAGAACTCATGTGTGCTTTTAAGCTAACAAGTACTTCGCTTCAGTAGAGCCCCAAACCCCAGTTTTGCTCAGGTAAACAAGGTGTTATTTATTAGAGAATACACAGAAACCTATTCAAGATGGTTTGGGTGCTATACATTTAATCCTATGGCAAACTAAATTGCTTTTTTAACGCCCAAACTAAGTGATTTTATTAGCTGATTGTACAGCTTAAATAATATCTTGCTTACCAATGGAATAGTTTCCAATAATTCCAAATTTTGCTTTTAGAAGTTGACTTGTTGGAAGCACATTTTTATACTCAATATTAAGTACCTTTACTCTAACTTTCAACAGTTCTTTCTTAGAGTTACCTTTGAAACGTGTCTAAAATAGAAATAAAATAAAATAAAATAAAACATTTCTAGGTCTAGCTAGGCATGGTGTTACATACCTGTAATCCCAGCACTCAGGAGGCTGAGGCAGGAGAATCATCGTAAGTTTGAGAACAGCCTGAGCTACAAAATGAGCACCAAGGCCAGCTTGAACTGTATAGTGAGACCCTGTCTCAAAAAGACCAAAAAATAAAAATAAATTTCAAGTCAAATATGAACTGCTTCAACATCCCAATTTAGTTATTTTACTTAAGAGCTATACAGAATGACTGGATGAAAAGAAAAACTGAAATATTTTTGGTTTGACATAATGGTATCAATGTCTTCTAATATTATTTATGATATTTTCCATAAATTTCAGCAAAGTAAATAAACCTACTTATTATCATTTCAAAGTTTTGTGGGAAGGTTGTGTGAGAATCAGGAAAGGACTTCAAGATACTTTCATACCCAGATAGAGAAACTACCTTGAGTCCTGCCCAAACTAACAACTCTTCGGTTATGTTCATTTGTCTTTTCTAGTACCAACCACCCAGTGGACAAGATGGATTGGGGTTCACTCCATACTATCCTGGGAGGTGTCAACAAATACTCCACCAGTATTGGGAAAATCTGGCTCACAGTCCTTTTCATTTTTCGAGTCATGATCCTCGTGGTGGCCACTAAGGAGGTGTGGGGAGATGAGCAGTCTGATTTTACCTGCAACACCCTCCAACCTGGCTGCAAAAATGTTTGCTATGACCGCTACTTCCCCATCTCTCACATCCGCCTGTGGGCCCTGCAGCTGATCTTTGTGTCCACACCGGCGCTCCTGGTAGCCATGCACGTTGCCTACCGGAGACATGAGAAAAAGAGGAAGTTCATTAAGGGAGAAATGAAAAGTGAATTTAAGGACATTGAAGAGATTAAAAACGAGAAGGTCCGCATAGAAGGGTCACTGTGGTGGACCTACACAACCAGTGTCTTCTTCCGGGTCATCTTTGAAGCTGTCTTCATGTACGTCTTTTACATTATGTACAATGGCTTCTTCATGCAGCGCCTGGTGAAATGTAGTGATCAGCCTTGTCCCAATACGGTGGACTGCTTTATTTCCAGGCCCACAGAAAAGACTGTCTTTACTGTGTTCATGATTGTGGCATCCGGCATTTGCATCTTGCTAAACGTCACAGAATTGTGTTATTTGGTCATTAGATATTGTTCCAGAAAGTCCAAAAAACCAGTTTAGCATTATGTTACAGCTGTAGGTAAAAGATTGCATAAAAGAATGAAGCAAGCTGTGCTTTGCTGTCAAGCATCAAGTCACCAGCATTTGTCAAGACAAAGATTCCCATTTTAAATTCACCTACTGGAATCCCTAGGCCTTCCATGAAACCCCAGTGCCTGTGATAGAGCTCCTTGCTCTCAGATCTGCAAAACAAAGGCTAAGTTTATGACTGTGTTAATTTTTCCTAAAGTTAGTTCCAATGAGGCCCAAGCTGGCAGGTGTTATTGGTGTAAGATACTTTCATATTTGAAACCAAGCCTACTATCATTTGTTTCTGTTTCTCTGAGAATAGAATACAAAGGCCTGGTCCTCTAGAAAATGTCCAGAAAGTTCCAATGCCCCCCTTTAGACACATGTTGTACATTCCCCCAGTTAAAAGTAAACATGGAGAATTGTGGTTCTTTTATTTGCTTTAGAAGTTGTAACAGTGGACAAAGTTACCTAGTGCTTTGATCACTGCTGTGCTTTTTTTAATGAAAACTTTAATGTAAGACAGGTTCTTTTGATCCAAAAGATCCAAGTGTTTAAAAACCATTATACACTCTTCCTATGTTAGTCTCAAATGGTGATGTATAAATGGTACGGGATTAGATCCTCTAAAAGATGACCTTTTGGTAATGTGTGATTTGCAGAGTGGCTGTGTTAATAGCAGTGGCTTATAGCACACACCCTCAAAGCCTGTCTCAAATGAGACAAACTAGAAGTTCTTCATGACAGCTTGGAAAAGCAAATGCCCTTATTTCAAAACTATATGTATTGTTTTATATCAGAAATACAGACTGGATCCACCACTCCCTGCAGTCTGCAATAAGGTGACTCCGTGCCGCCACTCTTTTCTTGTCCAGTTTGCCTTCCTCATTACTATGGGAGGAGGCATCCAGCATCAGAAGGAGTTCAGTTCCAAGAGATTACTCTTGAGAATTTTGGTGCTATGGTACATTTTAATGGGAAGAACAAAATGGTATGGGGTTGGGAGGATTAGCTATTTTCAGAGAAGATGGAAAGGGCACACTCTAAAGTCTGTTGATTAACAATGAGTTTTTTCTGCTTGGAAAGTTTGTTTCACTCCTCAGCATCCAATTTTTACATGAAAGTATAACTAATGGGCATCTGAAAAAAAGTAGGAGTAAGATTTAGATCAACATGTAACAACTCTATAGGACAACTTAAATTCTAATATTACTATTATTCTTGACATATTTTTAAAAAATGGTACCAAACAAACTTAGGAGAGTAGAAGCATTTTCTATTGCCAAGAATAGCATCATAAGGGTCAGCGAGATAGCTGAGCAGACTAAGCACCTGCTTTGGCAAGCGCAGGGACCAGGGTTTAATCCCCAGTACCGCATGCTGTGCTGGTCCCAACCCCGGAGTGCACTGAGCTGGCAACTGAGTCTGGGCATGGTGGTGCATGCCTATAATCCCAGTGCAGAGAAGGCTAAAAACAGGAAGATCACTACAAGTTTGAGCTGCATAGTGAGACCCTGTACCAAATACCTAAATGAAAAAATAACAAAACAAAAAGAACAGCATCATAAAACCATTTTGTATAAATACAATTAATTACATTTTTGCAACTAAAATAATTTTTGTAGTCTCAACTATCATTTAACATATTAAAATGTAATTCACATAATTCTTCAAAATCTACTAGCTTTTCATAGAACTTCAAATTTTAACTTCATCTGTACATATTTTTATAAGTGTTCTTATTTTGTATTTCCTCACATCCACAGGTATGTTAACAGGTTACCACCCTACTTAGGGATTTTTTCTACCCCAGATATAGAATAGCTTCTGTGACCAGAAAAACTGGCAGAAAATGGAAGGGGAAAGAAACATTATGCCCAACCCTATACCATCACTAACAAGTCCTGACAAACACCATCCTAAGAACTGCATTGTATACGGTTTGGAAACACGTCTTGGGGAAGGCTAAGTAGAGGTCATTATATGATCAGTTTGGCTCCTGGTGAAAAGCAGAAACTGACATTTTAAAATGTTCACTGTATCTAAAAATTAAAATTTTATTCATAGTACTGGGAGAGGCTTGAGAACAATATTTCAAGGTGTCCTTTCCATGGGATTTTTCTATTAGTCTGTAACCAAGGCTAGCTTTCTGGAACTGCTTTGCTTTCCTTGGTGTCCCCTTCCATGGAGAGAAAAATAGCCAGCTTAGTCATCTCTCTGGAGGATGGAGTGCCTTCAGACAGTCGCCAGCACCCATGGCCATTTAGATACAGGCTCTCTGACCAAGCATGTCAAAGCATCTTACACACCAATAATTACAAGTATTTTTATGGAGGACATGTGCTTTTTAAATGCATTTAAAAGAGTGAAACAAAATATCCTACTTTTGCCCACATAATAGAAAATTGTCTTTACCTATTTACCAAGGTGCCCCAGCTCACAACTTTTTAAGTAGCTGGGCTCACTCCTACAAACTACTTAGATTATTATTTTCAAGGTATTAAAAGATGAGTGCCACATAATTATAGACCACTACCACCTACTTTATAGAGCTGGTGGAAAGTTCCTGCCACTTGTCTGAAAACTAAGACTTGGGCCCTGAAAATGATCATCCTGAATCTGTATCTTAAGTCACAGATTTGTAATTTGTAAGAGGGCAAAGAAGATCTACTAAGAAGGCCTCCATCCAGCAAAGCATTTAGAATATATGGCCTTTATAGTTCAGGAGCAGTGGACATAGTCCCACTGCCAGTGATAGCTGCATGACATTCGTCGTCAAGCTGAGAAACACACATCAAATGATGTCATGTGCCTGTCAAAATTTGAGCATGCTAGTGGCCAGGAATAAGGGGTTAGGCCCATTCAGAAGGCCAGTAGAGGTTCTACAGGCATCCAGGGCCTGAGCAAGTCCTGCTCACTACCCCACTGTCATAGTTTTGGGTCTTTGCAAGGGGAACAATGCAATACAGGAAACATTTTACAAGATTATTTTATAATGAATTACCCAAAGAATCATATCCAAAGAGTGCAGAAAATCTGTCCACACATGAAAGACCAAAGAATCCAGCTGAGGGCCTACATTCCAGAATAATATCCTCCATGAGTTCTGCTGAAGACCTAGAACCCATCACACTGCCTCCCACAAAACCACCTGGAGGCCTACAGCCCATGACAATGTCTCAGGCAGACCTGTTTCATAGATCTCCACTAGGAAGGCCCAAAGGTCAGTACTGGAAGAAAGTCATCCATTCTAGCAGGATGAAGGATCTGTGCTAGCAAGCTAAGGGATCTGAACTAGAGCTAGGAAGCAATGCTCAAGATATGCACCATAGCTCCACTGCAAAGTATCACAGATATCCTCAGCAACAGTGTGGTCCCAAGCTCCTCCACCAATGAGAAAAGCTGAGTTCCCATCAGGAAAACCAATGTAACAAGCTTCTCTGCGTGGCTGAGCAGTGCACCATATTCCTCTCCAGAGCCAGAAAGCAATGCCCAAGGGGAGGACTAGAGCTCTCCCAAAGTGAATTGCAGCCATCTTCAGTGACAACAAGGTTCAGAGTTTCTCCTCTAATAAGGATAGCTAAGTTCATCAGGAAGGAGCATGACAAGATCCTCCAAGAAAACCAGCAGCTCCCTGAAGCTTGCCAACAGCTTCCACCAGCTTCCAACAGCCTCATTCCTCCTTTACCAGTTCTGCCTCTTATGCTGCTGGCAACAATCCTCAGATGGGCCTCCCACACCCAGTACCATGCTGATTCAATTCAGCTGGGTGTAGCAAGTTGACCACCAGTTGGCAATCTACCACACTAGCCAAGTGATACCATAGGAAGCAAGACCTAAAAGGGTCAAGGTGAGTGGGTGGGAGCTTACTCACTTACCTGCCCTCAGTTTCCTGTTACAAAGGACCTCCTGAATACTTCCAGAGCTTGGCAGCAATCTAATGAGTCCACTGAAGGAGAGCACTAAAATACTATTATTATCTATTTTGCCCTCCACACACAGGACCAAAGCTGGAAAAGTGATGGATAATATTTTAGGAATGACTTCAGCAAAGCTTGATTAGTTTGAAGCTGGGGGAAAAAAATGAACATTTACACACAGTCTGAAATCAACATGGCACAAGGGCAGGAAGGACAAACTAAATTAGTCAGGGGAAGAATGACTAGATACATATGCAGTAGCAGAGGTGGGTGTGGTGGCAAACGCTTGTAATCCTAGAACTTTGTGAGAACAACCCAGTTGTTGATTCTTTAAAGTATTTCCTGTGCAGTTTTTGTTCTTGAATTGTTTACCCCTATATTTTCAAGATTTCCTCCTATTTTCTCTTCCAGTAGATTTAGTGCTTCTGATTTAATGTTTAGCGCTTTAACCCATTTTGATTTTAGTTTAATGCATGGTGATAGACCTGGATCTAGTTTTAGTTTTTGGCATGTGGAAAGCCAGTTTTTTCTAGCACCATTGTTAAAGAGGCTACCTTTCTTCCAGTGAACATGTTTGGCTCCTCTGTCAAAGATAAGGTGGCTGAGTATGTAATTGTGTTTCCTTTTCCTTTTTTTTTTTTTTTTTTTTTTTTTTTTTTTTTTTTTTTTTTTTTTTTTTTTTTTTTTCAGTACAGGATCTCACTATGCAGCTCTGACTCATAGTGATCCTCCTGTTTTCTGTCTCCCAAGTGCTGGGATTACAGGTGCACGCCACCACGCCCAGGCTCCATTGCAGGCTCATCGCACTCGAGAGCGGTGGGCCAGCGCGGCAGGAGGGGCCAGGAACCAAACCCTAGCCCCTGCACTTCCCTAAGCAAGTGCTTAGTCCACTGAGCTATACCGCCAGCCCTGTGTCTGCATTTTCTAATCCCTTCCATTGATCCTCATGTCTGCTTTTTTGCCAGTACCATGCTGATTTTATCACAGTAGCTTTGTGGTATGATTTTAAGTCAGATTTTGTAATGCTCCCTGGTTTGCCTTTGTTGACCAGTACTTCTTTGTTATTCTAGGTTTTTCTGCTTCCAAATGAATTTTAGGAATGTTTTCTCTAGACCTGTGAGGTATGCTGATGGTATTTTGATAGGGATTGCATTAAATCGGTATTGCAAATCGGGAAGTATGGCCATTTTTGCAGTGTTGGTTCTTCCTATTCTGAAGCAAGGAATATCTTTGCATTTTCTCAAATCCTTTTAAATTTCTTTTAAGTATTGGTTTTTTGTTGTTTTATTTTGTTGTTTGCATTTAGGACAGGGAATACAGGATCTCCAGGGTTTTACTACATAGCTTGGACTCGCAGTGATTCTCCTGTTTTCAGCCTCCCAAAGTGCTAGAGCTACAGGTGCACGCCACTATGCCCAGTCTCAATAGCTATCTCAGTGCACCCTGGCGGGAGGGCCAGCATTGCACGCTGGGGATTGAACCCCAGCTGCCGCACTCTGCCAAAGCAGCCACTTTAGTCTGCTGAATTATCAGACCATGTAATTTTCATTGTATAGATCTTTTACTTCCTTTGTTAGATTAATTCCTAAGTATTTCTTTCTTTTCTTTAATTATTCTTTTTTTATGTTCTTGTGAGTAATGTTGTTTCTTTTTTATGTTTTCCACATTTATTGGAATAACTTGATAATGTAGCTTACATGGACATGAACAGTTAAGACTGGTACAGAGCTGATGGGGACTGGGAGGCTGTTAATTTCTCTCTCAATAACTTTGTTGTTTGTGTAGAGCAATGCTATTGATTTTGGGGTTTTGACTTTGTATCTTGCTATACTGTTGAATTTGTTCATTAATTCTAGGAGTTTCTTGGTGGAACTTTTTGGGTCTTCTATGGAGGCTATTATGTCATCTGCAAAAGTGATAGTTTAACTTCTTCATTTCCAATTCTTGTTCCTCTTATTTCTCTTTCTTGTGTAATGGCTCCTGCTAGTGTTTCTAGAACTATATTCAATAGAAGTGGTGATAGTGGACATTCTTGTCTTATAACTGATTTTAGAGTAAAAGCTCTCAGTTTTTCTCAATTTAGAATGATGTTGACTGTTGGTCTGTCATAGATGAATTTTATTAGGTTGATGTGTAGGCCCTCTATTCCAATTTTCTCCAGGGCTTTTACAATAATGAGTATTACACTTTGTCAAAGGCTTCTTCTGCACCTATTGAGATGGTCACATGGTTTTTGGTTTTGGCTCTGTTGACATAGTTTATTATATTTATAGATTTGCCTATGTTGAACCATCCCTGCATCCCTGGGGTGAATCCTGTATGGTCATAGTGTATACTATTTTTTTTTTTTTTTTTTGGTGGGACCAGGGTTCAAACTCACAACCTTGCACTTGCCCAGCAGGCACTTGTGCCTCGGAGCTATCTCCCTAGCCCCCATAGTGTATACTATTTCTGATGCTTTGCTTCATTCTATTGGCTAGTATTTTATTGAGGATTTTTGCATCTATGTTCATTAGGTAGATTGGCCTGTAATTCTCTTTATTTGTTGGGTCTTTCTCTGGTTTTGGCATAATACTTGGCTGAAGAAATGAGTTAGGGAGTTTTGCTACATTTTCTATTTCATTCAAGAGTTAAGGGGTATTAGGATTAAATCCTCTTTAAATTTCTTATGGAATTCAGCTGTGAATCCATCAGGGTCTGGAATTTTCTTTGTTGGTAAATTTTCTATTACATTTTGAATTTCACTTTTTTTTTTTTTTTTTGTCTTTTTGAGACAGGGTCTCAATGTGCAGTTCAGGCTGGCCTTGAGCTCACTTTGGTAGCCCAAGCTGATCTTGAACTCATATAGATCCTCCTGTCTGAGCCTCCCAAGTGCTGGGATTACAGGCATGAGCCACTACACCCGGCTGAATTTCATTTTTTGATATTGGGTTTTTCCGAGTTTTTATATCTTCTTGATTGTTTTGATAATTTGTACCTATCTAGAAATCTGTCTATTTCTTTTATGCTTCCATCCTGTGAAAATAAATGTTTTCAAAATATCTATCGATGATCTTCTGAATATCAATGGGATCTATAATAATTTCACCCTTTTCATTTCTTATTGCTTGAATTTAAGTTTTTTTTTTTTTCTTTTCAATGAGGTTGTCTAGAGGTTTATTAATTTTATTTAATCTTTCAAAGAATCAGTTTTTGATTCATTAGTTCTTTGTATTCTTTTCTTCATCTCCATTGCACTAATTTCTGCTATAATCTTTATTATTTTCTCCCATCCTTTGACTTTGGGCTTGGTTTGCTCTACTTTTTCTAGATGCTTTAGATGTAGCATTAGGGTATTTATTTGTTCTTGTTCTATTCTCCTAATGTGTGAGTTCACCGCTATAAACTTACCTCTGATGACTGCTTTCACTGCATCCCACAAATTCCAGTATGTTGTGTTTAATTTTCATTGGATGGTAGATATTGTTTAATGTCTAGTTTAATTTCATTTGAAACTCATTGGTTTCTGAGGAGAAAGTTATTAATTTCCAGCTTTATTGAGCTGTAGTTAGATAATATGCATGAGATAATTTCTGTTTCCTTGTATTTACTTGCACATTATCTATGGATTAGTATGTGGTCTATTTTAGAGAATGTACCATATGCAGCTGAAAAGAATATGTATTCAGATGTTGTTGGTTGGAACACATTGGAAATGTGCACTAAGTCCATTTGTTCGAAGATTTAGTTAAGTCCTGCTACCTTTTTGCTAATTTTTTGTCTAGTTGACCCACCTCTTTGAGATAATGAGGTGCTAAAGTCCCCTGTTAAAATTATATTATTGGTTATCAGATTTTTTTCATGCCCTTTAAAATGTGTCACATATAGTTAGATGCTTCCATATTTGGTGCATACATATTTATGACTGCTATCTCTTCCTCTTGAAGTTTTCTCCTAACCAGTATGCAGTAGCCTTCTTTATTTCATTTGATCATTCTTGGTTTGAAGTTCACATTGTCTGTGAACAGAATAGTTGCCCCTGCTTTCTTTTTTTCTGAGTTCCTGGTGCATGTAGTATTGTTTTCCATCCTTCAACTTTCAGCCTATGAATTTCCTTTTGAGTTAAATTTGTTTCCTGTATATAGAATATTATTGGATTTTCTTTCTTGGCCCACTCTGCCAGCCTATTTCTTTTAACTGGTGAATTGAGACCATTTATTAGTAGCTATAATTGATATGTATTCGCTTATATTTGTCATGTTATTTTTCTGCTGTTGGTTCCCTACTTCTCCTGTGTTTAATTGTTTACTTGTTTGGTGTTTTTTTCTGTTGTTGATTTTGGAGTTGCGTTTATTTTTATCTCTTCCTAAAATATCTTTCAGTACTCTTTATAAGGTCGGTTTGGTGGTTATGAATTTCTTTTTTTGTTTGTTTGTTTGTTTTTTGTGTGTGTGTGTGTGTGTGGGACCAGGGTTCGAACTCACGACCTTGCACTTGCCCAGCAGGCGCTTGTGCCTCGGAGCTATCTCCCCAGCCCCCATGAATTTCTTTAGTTGTTCTTTGTTTTGGAAGTATTTTACTTCTCCATTAATTTTGAAAGAGAGTTTGGCAGTGCTTAGCAATCTGGGGTGGAATAGACAAAGAGCAGGTGCCCCCTCAGAGTTAAATCATTCAGATGCCCACCTGGCTATACTTCTTATGGGAACTTAGGCATGACAGCTAATGAGGTTGTGAGGCCTCTGTTATGCCATGTGCTGATTGCCATGGAACTGCAGGTGATGGCCTGTCTTAGTTACTCTTCCATCATTGCTGGGATAAATACTTGACACACAAGCTTAGACAAGTTATTTAACTCACAGTTACTGGAGGTTTCATAATTTAAAGCAGCCTGAATTACATAGCAAGACCTCAAGACTCTACACCCCCATGTCAAGGATGATTCGCTCCATACCTCTGTGGGAGACTGGAGCCTGGAAGTGGGGTAGGGGGAGACACATCTGATAGCAAGTGCTGTCAGTTTAACAGTTTAAGCCTCTCTGGCTCCGCCCTTCTAGCTCTACCATGGTCTTCTGACCTTGTCCCTCAAGCCACTCACTGCTCCTCCAGTAGCATCTGCCCCATCACCTACATGAAGCTTTAGGGGGACAACTAAACACAAACTCTAACAAGGCCCAGTCGACTACCACAACCACAGCTTCACAAAGTCAGCATACAAATAGAGCAACCTATTGCTTGTGCTGTCTGTTCTACTCACACACTCATTCAGCAGGCAGTAAGATGCTCAACTTTCCAAACCCCTTCCCTTGAGTGTGGCCTTAACTGACAAGAGTTAATCAGGCTCTTCTGCTTGAGCTGAGCAGAGCTGACAGACAAACTGTAGTGCCCCCAGGGGGGTCTTATCAGAACCAGGCAGGCAGACAGACACACAGATTACATCCTTCTCTCTTTGGAGTCCAATGTGAGCCACTTGAGCAGGGAGCCAGAAATCCTCCTCCAGACCTCCAAGGGAACTAGAAAAATTCTGAGGATGCACCTTCTTGTCAGAACCTGAATTGGTCCGTGCTCCATCTGAGAAAGCCACAACTGGTGACCAAAGAGGTCGACACAGTTGGTCTTCCTGGCCAATGTACCAGATGCAATGACAAACAGAAACACTGAAATGACACCTGGGATTTAGAGGCAGATTTATTTATGTTCATAGGTACTGATTGGGATCATCCCCAGAATACCAGGCCCTGATCTCTCTAGTCTAGGGCTTATATGAGATAAGCAAGCAGGAAGTACAGAGGCAGAACAGATTGTCAATTGGGCTTTGGTTTATACAAAGTGCATCATAGTGACCAGCAATGCATCATAGTGACGAGACATTTCTAATAGACAGGAACTATTATCTGGGCAATTAACAAACTGAAGCATACTGGCTTAGGGAGCATTTTTTTTTGTTATATAATAAGTGGCAAATGATGACCTTCTTTCTGTCTCTTGTATTTTATCCACCCTTAGGGTGGGCAGCACTCACACCCTTAATCCTAGATCCTAGAATTGCATTCTTGATCCTAGTGTCACACATCCTAGATCCAGCCACCTCCACAAGGCTTTGCCACATGAGACTTGGTGAAGGGACACCTAGATACAAGCCATAACAAATTCAGGAGACAGAGAGAGAGAGAGAGAGAGAGAGAGAGAGAGAGAGAGAGAGAGAGAGAGAGAGAGAGAGAGGTTGCATATTAGATAGAACAAAAAAGATAAGGTGAATACAGCTATTTCAAGAAAATCTATACTGTAACAAAGTTCTCAGTGTGTCTGGTTACAGTGTCTGCTGCCTACCATTTGTGTCACCAAATACTTTATATCTTTTTCCTCAGTCCTCACAGTAGCATCAGAAAGATGTGTGCTGTCTACATTCTCCCTATGGGATGGACTGGGAAGGCACAGCTCAGGGAAATCATGCACAAGGCCAACTCAGAGAACATGGCCAGACTTCTACTATTCCTCTGGTGCATTTATCTCTCTGAACAAGAAGTTGACAGGGCCCCCATCCCTCCACATATTGATAGGGTTGGCTGAGGGACTCTGTGCCAATCCTGGGTGTCTCTCCCAATGATTCTTTCTTCGGCTGAGTTATTGAGCATCAACTGAAAGCCAGGCACTAATAGACACCAGAGCAGGAGCTGTGCACAGGACAAAATCCAATCCTTTATGCTGTCACAGAACCCACAGACCCTATCTGCTACAGGTGAGCAACACAGAGGAAAGGAGGAACAGAGCAGGAATAGGCTGATGGGGAGTCACTGCCAAGACACCTGAAAGAATGACAGGGCAAGAGAGGCATAGGTGTCTCAGGGATGCCAGGGTCCAGCTTAATCAGAAGACACAAGGCCAGAGAAGGAGCCACAGGACAAGCTGCTGAGCTGTGCAGTTGTAAGACACAGCACACACTATTTGGCTCACCAGCGTTTGCTCTGCCTGTGGGGTGGACCCAAAGGAGGGCTATGTTGCACATGAGCACATGACAGAGGACATGGCCAAACCCAGCCCAGACCTCCCTCTGCAATCATGCAGAAGCCACTGTGTGCTGGCCAAGATTCACTTACTGAACAATAAATGGCCGTGCATGTGGGCCTGCTGTGTACTGGCAGCCCGGAGCTTCCTGAGAAAGACTGAGCTGCTGGTGTGCTCAAGACAGCACTTATTTATTTGTTTATTTATTTATTTATTTATGGCTGGTTCAGCCTGCCCTGTGGGTGGGGCTGGTACAACATGTGGTGCCAGGGATTGAACTGTGGTCCCTGCGGTTGCCTAAATTTTCCTAAGCAGGTGCTTTAGACTGCTGAACCATCTTGCTGGCCCAAAGCAACATATTTTAATTGCTGTCATTTTTTTTTTTTTTGTCTTTTTGAGATAGGGTCTCACTATGCAGTTCAGGCTGGACTTGAGCTCACTTTTGTAGCCCAGGCTGGCCTCAAACTTGCACTGATCCTCCTGCCTCATTCTCCCAAGTGCTGGGATTACAGGTGTGTACCACCATATCCAGCTATCTTTGCTATTTTAAAATGAAAAGGTAAACCATGTGATTTGTGTAGATGTGGACGTAATATACGAACTCATCTGTGTGTCACATTAAATAACAGAGCAATAGCGGATTAAAGCACCTGCAAGTAGGCTCAAGGGCCAGGGGTTCATCCCCCAGGGTGCACTGAGGTGGCAATTGAGACTGGTCATGGTGGTGTGCACCTGTAATCCCAGCTCTTGGGAGGCTGTAAACACGTGGATCACTGCAAGTCCAGTCTAGTAGTGAGAGCCTGAACACCCTGGAGACCTTTCCCTAAAATAAAAAAAAAATAGCGATATACAAAACCACAAGTAAAATTGTCTCATTTCACCTCATCCCAGAATCTCAGTGTCCGTAAGGTGATGTGTGTCCTTCCAGCCTACAGTGCCACTGCTTACTTTATAATGCTGCAAAACCCCACACACATGCGTTGAAAACTGCTCTTTGAATTTTGCATTTGGATCTTTCCCCTGGCTGATGCTCTGTGGTCAGATCTTCTCTCAGTGCTCAACAGCATGATGGACAGCAGCCCCCAGCTGGACCTGTGGCTCCAGGATTAAGGGAGCCATCCACTCCCTGGCGTGTATGCTGAAGCCAGGATGCTCAGCAGGTCAGACAGATCCAGTGTATTCTCAACTTGTAATATTTCCATTTTACAAAGAGGTTGTGAGATGTAGCCCCATCCTGACACAAGGAGCATACATGTATACACACATACAGACATATACAAGCATTCACCATGACTTGGACTTGCATTCTTACTTCACTTTTTCTCTGATCATTTCCTATTTCATTATGCCTTGGAAATTCTTCCAAATCATTATGATGGGGGCTTTTAGGTTAGCTCAGTGGTTTAAGCACTTGTGCGGGCAATCCCAGTCAGGTACAGGGGATAGCGGTTCAATCCCCAGACCCACCATTAAGGTAACCTCAGCCAGAAAAAAACACCTTCCCAAATCATTATGAATATTTATTTGTCCTTTTAAAATGTGTGGCGTCCCATAGAAAGACAGAGGTATATCATTTAACCACCTTCTTGTTGAGGAACAGTTGTGTTGTTGCCAATTTTTCACTCCCACTCCCACCCTCTATCCAAACAACTCTTCCCTTCAGCACGCACCAAATAGTTCTTTCTAACCTATATACAGGGCTGCCCATCTTCCTGTCCAATCCCATCTTACTGGTTCTGGCTCATCCTGCTGGTTCATCCAGATCTTTTTAAACCCTGTCTTTGGTTTATTAGCAATTCCTTACAACTTTATGACTCCTGTTAGTTTAACAAGCATGCTTTCTCTGCGGTCATGTAAGCCAATAAAAATATTGAACAGGAAACATCAGCAGGGACATCCTTCTCCCTCACTTCAATTTAAGCCAGGGGTGCTAAGGATCACTGTGATTACCCATGACTAGTTAAGTTTCCTCTAAGTCAAAAGGAGATCACAACAAACTGTCAGGTGCTTTACAAATATATATGCTGAGCATTATCCCAGGCCTCTACGGTACACAGGTGATTCTGGAAACAAAGCCACAGGGAAGGTGTCAGATATGTGTGCAATGGCCACTTTGCAAAACAGGACAGACTGTGTTCAGCTGGATGTGAAGCAAGGTGCGCCAAAGTCCACAGGAGGATGGGACAGAAGTAGGTGTTTTGTTTGAGTCTCAAGGGACAACTTCATGAAAGCTGCATCATGGAAGGCCATCGGCTTTTGCCAGTAAAAGATCTGAGAACAGCGGTTAGTTTGATCGTTGTTGTTTGTTTGAAAATCTGAATAACTTACTAAGACCTCTTTTTTGCCATCTAACATGACTAATGGCTGGCTGAAGGCTTTCTTGGAACCCCTTGTCCCACACCAGTGCGAACAGTGACCTGTGGTGCCTCTCTCTGCTGCCATCTGCTGTTTGTAAGGAATAACTGCAAAGCACTTTATTTTTTGTTTGGTTGGGTTTTTTTTATTATTACTTTTAATAAGAAATAACAATGAGATGATTTCAAAACATGTTAGTAGTGCACCCCCAGTAATTAATACAATGCATATTGCTGTCCTTATAGTAGTTATTCAGAGTACAGAATGCAGATATGATAATTTTTCTAATCATTATTGGTATAAAAATTTCTTATTAAACGAAGAGAAAGTAGTTGCATACATAGTCCAATATTCCATAATCATAGTGGGTTATTGGCAAAACTAGCAGTGTCAGAAGCTGTTGATTTAAGCCTTTTATAGCTCAGCATATTAATCCAGCTTTACCTTTTGTGCCTCGTGGTTAAACTTTTCTGCTGAGTGGTTAAGGGCAACTCAGAGCAAGACCTGCATAACAAAACATGTAACCTTTGTATCTCCCAAGGTTAGTCAAATCCCCTCAGGATTTACTTTGAAACCATGTACAGTGCTTTGTAGAACTGTTGTCAGTGTCAGCCATCTGGATGAGTCAGGGCCATTGCTTGACCAGTTGGCTCTCTCTGGAAGCCTGAGAGAATGTTTCCACTCTAGGTGACTCTCCTGGGCACATTATACATTGTCGAACCCTTTCCTCTGTGGCCCCATAACCTTCTTGAGCAGAAACTTTAGAACACCATTGAGTTATAGGATGTTACAGCACAGGTTCTCTCATGTCCTGAGTCCTCACTGACCTTGAAGGGTAGGGTCAAGATATTGGCTGTCTTTGTAGCACCTGTTAACCCTCCAGGAGAGAAGCTTAGTGATATTATTACTCTACAACATAGGTGTTTGAGCTTAACATCACTGTGTTTCTGAATATCAAACGTCTGAGACTTAACTTGGAATCACTTTAATCCTTTCAATCCCCTGGGGCATCTTAAAACATTTCTCTCTTGGAACAGCCATATTTACACTTCTATGAAAACCTCCTTGTTCCCATTGCTCTGGGGTTTCTATTTCTAAATTGCATATATACCCAATTCACTGCTGTTTGTTAGAGTAGCCATGAAAATCGCAGAGAGTATTTTTTCACAGAGACTGAAAACTGAGTGGTTGTGAAGGCTAAGGGAAAAGGCACAGCGAGCTGCTGGTTAGTGGGATGGCTTCAGTCGTCCTGCTGCGGGCAGGAAGCCACCTGGAGATGCCGCGATGGCCGCAGCACAGGGGTGCTATGTGCCCACTCACGGAAGCGGTAAAATGCCGGCCTGACCCGCAAGAGCCCTGGCTTTGATCCCCAGCACCACAGGGGAAACATTTAAGTCACAAAAGAGAAGATTTTTTGAGATTTTTCACCCTCAAAATTTTTTTTGACGATCCTCCTGGTTTCAAAACATGCACTCCCACACTCTTAACAAGCGGCCAGCTGTCTTTATGGAAGTCAGAAATAGACACCTTTTGTGGCTAGAATTCTTCTCCTCCATCTCTTCCTCCGCCTACTTTCCCCTCCCCTTCCTCTTCCTCCTCCTCCTCTTCCTCATCTCCTTCTCCTTCTCATTCCTCCTCCTCTTGGTCTTCCCCTTCTCCTTCTTCTCTTTCTCCTCCTTCTGCTTCTCCTTCTCATTCCTCCTCCTCTTCCTCTTTCCCTTCTCCTTCCCCTTCCCCTTCTCCCATGATTTTCTCTTGGCCCATTCTGCATTCTGAAGGGGAACGCAATTATGGTAATAGACCTATTTATGGGACAATTATGTATTCTTCTCTAGAAAACTAAGAGTGACAAATGTCAGTATATTGACTCTCTGAGTTGTTTATGTGTTGCTAATTTAGTAAAATGACTTAATCTTATTCATCCAGAGAACTACACAGTAAGACCTAGAAGATTTATGAGAAAATTCAGTTGAATCCAAGGATGTCCTAACTTAAGGAATATCAAATAATTTTAGACTCTCAAACACATCATCAAGGCTCCGAAGGAGTCCTAAACCCTAAACCTCAGGGGTTGGCTCTACAATTTTCCAGGAGATGAGAGCAGGGGCAGTTCCATGTTGTCATGTGCTGGTGCTCTGAGAGGCTGGACAAGAGGAGACTCCTAGATATTTCTGAGCAAAAGAAAAAAAAAACACACACACACAGTCAGAGCCAGACCTCAGAAGAAGGGCTCTGACTGAAAGACAGCTATGTAAGAAGAGGAGTGAAGGAAGGCAGGGCCATTATTTGGAAGGCAACTGAAACTGGCAGATACAGAAATATGTAGCCAAGCTAATTTGGTGACAGAAGAGAGAATTGCATGTTAAACAATGTTTTTATAATAATCACAATTTGGCAAAAGACCAATCACAGAGGGTGAGAGAGGAGAAATGTGACTGAGTTTGCCTGCCTGGGCCATGACAAAGAAAGACCAGAAAGTCAGAGGCGCCTGTGGCATAGGACAGTCTGACCTGAGAAAAGCTCAAAATCAGGCATGAACAAGGCAGGGGATGAGGCAGGTATTGGAAAGGCCTCCCTGAAACATAAAGCAGTCAGTGAAGGCTGGGGGTGTGTTGCGGCAGCAGAATGCTCGCCTAGCCACATGTGGCCATGGGTTCTTTCCCAGCACGCGCACACACACACACACACACACACACACACACACACACCAGTAGCAGCAGCACTGGAAGCAGTCATATAAGCAGATTATAAGGGCTGAGGTGGAGGCTGAGGCAGAGGGAGGAAGAGCAGCGGGGCTCACACGGTTCATGTCCCTCCTGTGGGCAACCAGCACCAGAGAAGGTCTGAGAGGGCCAAAGTAGAAGACCCGCCTCCTCAGGAGTCAAGAAAAGCAGCAAGTCAGAGGATTCTTGGCTTGTTGGGAGGTGTGGGGAAAAATGACAAAGGATGAGGCCATCTGCAGGAGGGAGGGCCTGGGGCCTCACTGAGCCAGCTACTCCAGCCTGCCAGGACACTCTAGAATCAACAGCGCCCAGCCACAAGGATTAGATCCAGAGACATTCACCCCATACCTGCCCCTCATTAATTAAGCTCAGTGAGGAGGTGGACAGTCATCCCCAGGCAGGAAAGGCCCATGGCACTCAAAGGCAAAGTCCAAAAAGGCAGATGTGAGGGGCAGTCTGGCCTAGGAACCATCCAGGATGTCGTGGGTAGAGCTCAGGCAGCACCTGCCAGGAAAAGAATGAAGTCAGAGATGCGGCTGGGGGAGGCACACAAGCCCTAGGACTAAAGGGCGCTGGGAAGGGAGGTGTCCAGGAAGCGAAGGTGTGGGAGGTGACGCCGTGCTCAGCATGCCTAGTCATCAGGAAACTCCAAAGTGAAGCATAGCAAGGAGCCACCTCACACCTGCTGGGGTGGTATGATCAAAGAGACCAAAGACAGAAAGGGGTGAGGAGATGAGGAGAACGGGGCACTCTTGCGCTGCTATGAGAATGTAAATTAGTACAGCCACTACAGTAAAAAGTAGGGAGGGGCCTCCAAGTATTAAAACCAGAACCACCTCGAGATCCAGCAGTCCCCCTCCTAGGTATGTACCTGAACTAAGGAAGTGAATATCTCAAAGCGATATCTGCACCCCATGTTTACTGCATCATTTTTTGCAGCAGCTAGGGTACACCGTAGGGTGCTGCCCACCAAAGAGTGATGGATAAGGAAGGGGGTGGGGTGAATGTACAGGCAATACTACCCACCTTTACCTGAGATATGGACAATCATTCCATTCTTATATATCCATTAAAATCATTTTATTTCCATTTTCAAGAAATTAATTTTTTAAAAGGGAATTCCTGCTACTTGTGACACCCTGGTTGAATCTGGAGAACACTATGTTAAGTGAAATGAGCTGGACATAGCGAGACAGTACCAAATGATCTAATGTCCATATGTATATTTTAGTGGCTGGGGAGATAGCTCAGTAGAATAAGTGCTTGCCTGGCAAGCACAGGATCCTGAGTTCAGTCCCCAGTACCACAGAAAGAAAGAAAGAAAGAAAGGAAGGAAGAAAGAAAGAGAGAGAGAGAGAGAGAGAGAGAGAGAGACAGAAAGAAAGAAAGAAAGAAAGAAAGAAAGAAAGAAAGAAAGAAAGAAAGAAAGAAAGAAAAAAGGAAAGAAAGAAAACATGATTCATATGTATATTTTAGAAATTGATCACCTGTGATTGGAGAGAACAGTAGTGGGTCCAGAAGCTGGGGAGGATG
The DNA here is from genome assembly GCA_004027025.1 of Myocastor coypus. NCBI lineage: Eukaryota > Metazoa > Chordata > Mammalia > Rodentia > Myocastoridae > Myocastor > Myocastor coypus. The sequence continues at coordinate 38,758 of PVJA010008248.1, forward strand.
GAGGTGAGGGCAGTAGTTAAGCCAAAGGCTCAGCATCAGTGAGAAAAGACAAAGACACTTTGGTGCCCTCGGGCATGCAGAGTGGCTGCTGACAACCAACGGTGCAGGGGGCAAAGTACTTGCCCACATGACCAAGGCCCTGAGCACAATTTCTAGCACCCCAAAAACAAACCAACCAGCCAGCCACCCTGTGTTGGGTTGTATCTTTCATCTTCCACAGTAGCCAGCAGAAAGGATTGTGAATATTTTCACCACAAGGAAAGAAGAGTTGAGATGATGGAGAAGCAGATTATCTTGTACCCCATAAAGATGTACAATTATCCTGTCGATGAAAAATAAAACCATTTAAAAAGAGAAATTAGGAGGGCCAGCAAGATAGCTCAGCAGTCTACAACACCTGCTTAGGCATGCTTAGGCAACCACAGGGACTGCGGTTTGATTGCCAGCACCACATGCTGTGCCCCAGGGCAGGCTGAGCCAGCCATAACATACATACATACATACATACATACATACATACATACATACAGAAGTTGGGGGAAAAAAGAGTCGAAGACAAAGGCCAATATGAGGTAGGGTGAGGCATATGCTGTCTCTCCCAGAGCTGCCTGAGCGTACCCCATAATCATGATCCTTGACTGCACACTCACTGCCAAGGGCCATGGCTGCCCCAGTTGTAGCCCACATTCTGCCTCTGTGTTGCTTTCTATGCAAGCTCGGGGATGTTGTCTCATCAGGTAACCTGTGCTTTTCATCTCTGAGACAACAACTCTTCAGGCTTCAGTGTCCATGGTGGACATCGGGTTCTCCCCCACACCTGCACACCTCCAGCTCTCTGGGATAGGTCCTGTTTCCAGTGATGGGTATGATGGATGCCCAGAGGAAAATAGGAACCTGTGCAATCCAGAGGAGGATCCCCATGCTGCCTCCTCCTCCTCCTCCTCCTCCTCCTCTTCCTCCTCCTTCTCCTCCTCCTGTTCCTCCTCCTCCTCCTCCGGTGCTTGAAACCAGGGGAGGCTGGTATCTCTCCATGATCCGAGAACAGCAGCCCTGGGAGTTTCCCAGAGAACTGAAAAAAGATAGAAAACCTTCCCAGGTACCGTCAGGTCCTGATCAAACTCAGAACAAGATAACAACAACATGAGGCCCAGCAGCAGCCTGGTACAAAAGCTCTGGCAGAAGTAGCCACCTTCCTAGACCAGCTCAAAACTGGAAGGAGTGTTGACAGCAGTTTTCCACTTGCCGCCAACATCTGGGTCACACAAAACACAGGCATTTTCGTGCCTGCTTGCTGCACTTCTGTGCATGATCCAAACCCATAACAAGCACTGTCCAGCACTGATTCTGTCCACCCTGAGCTCACTCAGCTGGCAGGGCTAGTGGAGAAGGACTTGGAGCCTGGATGAGGTCCAGCCATGCTCAGGACACCTCTGAGCATCTCCCTTGAAGACAGGGAAGGGGCTGTCACTAGAAGACAGCTTCAGCTCCTCCTAGTGACTCCCTAGTGCCAGGACCCAGGCTGGCTTTTCTCGCCAAACATTCAACCAGTAATTAAGATGGGGTTATTTCCCAGCAGAACTTCCTTCCCACAGGACACAGAGGACCCCTTGTCACCTGTATGCCTCTTTCTGCTCACTCTGCACCTCCCTCAAAGGCCTCCCCTTCTCAGGATGGGAAGCCTCACCTGCCCAGGAGCCAGGCCTCAGGTGTGCTAAGCCCTGCAGGCTGCAAGTTATACAGGTATTTTCCAGTAGGACGGGTCACCTACTGGGGGCTGCTTTGCTTTCTTCCACAACCACTATGCTTCTTAAAATAAGAAACCCTAAAGTACGTTTGGTCTTAGGAACAGAAAACAAAAGCTCTGAAAGATACTCCTGTCATTTTTCCCAGTAGGAAAGTATCTTCCACAGGGTGGAAGGGTGGCTCCAGGCCCACAAGGGTGAGTCTGGGCTCTGAGTCCTTCCCAAAATGGACAGTATGGTCTAATCAGAGGGTGTGTTCAAAGTTGGGCAGGACTGGGATAAAAGGCTCCAAGACAGACCAACAAGCTATCATTAACTGTAGCAGACCGCCCAGATTAGGAGAACAGATTCCTTTCAGCAAGCCTCAGCAATCCCTGTCAAGCAGAGGTTTGAAGAACTTACCATAAGGACCTAACGCACGGGAGCTGCTCTACACTTCTGCCCAACCTTGTTATCTCTGTATTTGTGTCTATGACAGCCCTGTGAGCTTGCAGTATTATTCCAGAGTGAGATAAAGTGAGCTCAGAGGGACTCACTTTGCCCAAGGTGATTCCACGCATAATAACAACTTATAATAATGACCAACACTTGTATAACGTCTTGAGTGTTCAGACTGATTTTAAGATACTGAGATGAGAATGTGCTTATTAGAACATCTGACACAGAATGTGGTCCCCACTGTATCTGCGCTTTTTTTTTTTTTTTTTTTTTTTTTTTTTTTTTTTTTTTTTTTTTTTTTTTTTTTTTTTTTTTTTTGAGACAGGGTCTCGCTATGCAGTTCAGGATGGACTTGAGCTCACTTTTGTAGCCCAGGCTGGACTCAAACTTGTACTGACCCTCCTACCTCAGCCTCCCAAGTGCTGGTATTACAGGCATGTGCCACCACACCCAGAGCTTACCTCTTAGCCAAGGTGTTTAGCTCTACAATGCCACCAAGAGGGTAATCTTCCCCTCAGCGCTAGGCTTCAAAGAACCAGAGGAGCTGAGCATGGTGACTGTAGCCCCCTTGGATAAGATACCTGTGACCCCAGCAGTCCATGAGCCTGAAGCGGAAAGATCACAGGTTTGAGCACAGCCTGGGCAACTTAGTAGGTCAAGGAAACACTGTCTCTAAATAAGTAAACAAAAAGTAAATAAATAAAAACTAGCCCAGAGATATAGCAGTGTGAAGGCTCTGGATTCAGTCTCCAACATCACTTAAAAAAAAAAAAAAAAAAGTGTCCAAAGTAAGACAGCACACAGTAAGTGGTCAGGTCAAGCTTAGAAGTCCATAGTGCATTCCCTACTTTAAAAATGATTTCAAGGGCAAAGTGTAGCTCCATGATATAGGACTTGCTTGGACTGCAGGAGGCTCTAGGTGCCAGCTACAACACTGCCAAAAATAAAAAGTAAAACACAATAAAACAGTGAAATGGTTTCTTAACATAAAGTTCCCTGCAGAAGGAAGTGTTTTAGCAGTCAGAATGAGGTAGAATCCAAAACCCCAACCCTGCATAGTCAAGCCTAGGTGTGTTTGAATTCTGAAGTATGAGGGCCAAGACAAACAGTAGGGAAGTGATCCTGCACTCTTCTGTGTGCATTCGTTTCCTCCTCAGGAGAAACCAGAAGCGCAGGTCTTCTGGAAGCTGCAGCTGCTTTAGGTCTCCTGTGGCCAAGTGGCTCAGTAGTTCCATCATTGATGCAGCTGTAGGGTGTTCTAGGAGTGTGTGTGACTCCGCCTTTTGACTTGGCTCTGAGTCCCTGCAATGCCCAGGTCAGGACAAGTTTTGTAAAGGGCCTAGGCCTCATCTTCAATAACCAGGTAGGAGGGAAGAGAGCAGGGGAAATAACACCTTGGCTGCTATAACCAAGGGTAGAGCCCCATGCCAGGCTGAGGGGCCCCTTGGCCAGACTGCAGGGGTAGTTGCAGGTCCTGAGGTGAGGCTGCAGGCCATCAGGACACAGGGGTGCCTCAGAGGGAAAAGAATGTGAGACCCAGGAATCTACAACCTGGAAAGAAGTGGTCCTCTCCCCTCCTGATTGCACTTAACATCTACTTGGCCTTTACCCATGCCCTGTGTGGGTTACCCTCCTAGTAGAACAGAGAAGAGCACAGGTCCCTGCTGTCAACAGCTAATATGCAGATAAGCGAGACAGGAAACCAGCTATCAGTCAAGGTTGGGCCAAGGTGGGGCTTATCCCCATACTATATCTAGGGTACCCTGATGGAAAAGCATCCAAGGTTCTCTACCCCAACTCTATCATGACCTCTTTTCCTGAGAGGAGAAGCAATTTAACTCACCAGTGAGCTGGAGATGAGGCCTGCATGGCCCTTTGGTACCCTTGCTCCAGGGTGGTACTAGGACAGCATGGTGAGGAGTGCATTTATACATTTTAGGAAATGGCATCAACAGTTACCTTCTGCCAGGGAGATAGATCGGTGGCATAAGCACCTGCCTGACAAGTGCAAGGTCTTGAGTTTAATCCCTGGTACAAAAAAAACAAAAACAAAAAATCTTGAACAGTCACCTTCTCTTGTCTCTTTTAGCTGAGGTCTGGATCCCATCTGCCTATGCTCTTTCTTGTATCTTATTTCCAGTTTCATTTTGAACTTGGGAGGTTCTATGGCTTGGATGTAGTTTGTCAAAAAAAAAAAAAAAAAAACTATTGAGGCTGGTCCTCAAGGTAATGGTGTTGTGAGGTGCTGGGGCCTTTAGAGACATTTGGGCCACCAGTGGCCACCATTGTGTGAAAGACAAATGCTTCTCACAGAAGGAGATTAGCTCTGGCAGGAGCTGAGACCCTTCTCTCTTCCACTGGCATTTCTCTACCTTTCCACTTCCTGGCCCAGTGGCTTAGTGATTTGACATCATCAATGCAGCTGCCAGGTGTTCTAGGAGTGTGTATGACTCCGCTTTTTGACTTGGCTCTGAGTCCCTGCAATGCCCAGGTCAGGACAGGTTTTATAAAGGGCCTGGGCCTCATCTTCAATAACCAGGTAGGAGGGAGGAAATAATGCCTTGGCTGCTGTAACCAAGGGTAGAGCCCCATGCCAGGGCCAAAAGTCCCTTGGCCAGACCACAGAAGCTATGCAGACATCCATACCTCATCTGAAACCTCAGAACCAGAATCATCAGTTACAAAATAGGTAGGGTTAGGTGTCCTACTACAATAACAGAAAGGTGACAGGATGCAAGGTACCCCTGGGGCCACAGATGAACAGTGCAACCTAACAAAGCAAGTGCCTATTCCCGTGGACACCACAGGTCTATGGGATCTCATAGAACAAAAGAAAGGGTTGTTCCCTCCGTCCCAGGCCTGCAGAATGCTTCCCAGTACAAAGGACCTGTGAGCAAGGCCTAGAAAACACTGACTGAGGAAGAACAGAATTCACAAAGCAGCAAGCCACCAAGACAGGCCATACACTCCCTGAGCTCGGCCCAGACCCCTGATCACCAGACCAGTGAGAGACCCACACTGGGGCAGACCCAGTGTACTCTAGCAGATGGCCATAGCCTCCCCACCATGGCCCATGACAGCCATAGCAAGATCGTCTTTCTTTCCCCAACTCTGGATTACTGTTGCCAGGTGTCCCCAAGTCTTCCTTTCTGTCAGGTCCCCTCCCCTCCCAGAGACAGGATGACCTACCCAGGTCTTAGAGTCACAGGGCTGCAGGTTCCCCATCCTCAGACCTCTCTATGTCCCAAGGGGACCCTGGACTCATGGCTGCCACAGGCCTCAGGCCTCACAGCCGTGTCCCAAGGGAACAGTGTGGGCCCAGGTACAGAACCTGATGGGAAAGGATACTTTCTTTTTCTTTGAGTCCTGGAAATTGAAACCAGAGTCTTTACACTGAGCTACGTCTCTAGCCCAGATGCTTTTATTTAATTTTGAGACAGAATCTCACTAAACCTCCCTTATTGCCTCTGGTCTCCCTAAATGATGAGATAATATTAATTCATTGAAAAGTGCTAGGACCTGGGGATATTCATGAGAGTAAGGACCCTTTTGTCATCTCCTGTGTCCTAGAAATAAATTCCCACTTTACTGGATTATTATCTAAAAGTCTTCATATTCCAGCCCCAGGCTACACTTTCATGTTTTAAAAAAAATGTACTTTTGCTTCTTTGAGACAGGGTCTCATTGTGTAGTCCAAGTTGGTCCTACATTCACTATGTGGCCCAGGCTGGTCTCAGACTCATAGCAGTCCTTGTGCCTCAGCCTCACAAGGGCTGGGATCACAGGCATGCACCACTGTGTCCAGCCCAGACTGCACTCCTGAACTCCTCTTATCTTGCTGCCTGAACGAATTCTCCACTGGAGCCCAGTGGTTTGCTTCAGGACCTGCAGGTATGTCCCATTATGTCTTATGTGTGTGTGCGTATGTAATACAGAATTTACATCTAAGCTACTTTTCTGTATAGTACACTAGCATTGAAGTACTTTCCATTTTGTGAAACCATCAACCATCACTCCTCTTGAGAACTTTTTCATCTTGACAGACAGAAGCTCTGTGGCCACAGAACAGGCATTCGCCTCTTTCCTCCTAGCCCTTGGCACCACCGCTCTGCACTCCACCCCTGAGATGCCCTCATAGGGCAGATTTTGGTCTCTGCTCCCTCGTGGCTGACTTCTCCAGCAGGGCACTCCCAGGGCTCATCCATCCTGCAGCACATGTCAGAAGTTCCTTTCTTCTCAAGGTTTCGTAATGTTCCCTCCTCATCTGTCTCAGCCAGGACCATGCTCATGAGCGGCCTCCACAATTCCACACCTGTGAGTGCCACTGTTACAAACAGGACTGTGCACACACCTCGTCACAACTCTGCTTTTAATTCATTGCAGTGTACATCTCATTGTGGAGATGCTGGGTGACAGCCACTTGGCTTGTTAATTTTTGAGGAACTGCCATACTGCTTTCCACAGCTGTCCCATTTGACATTTCTGAAACAGCACATGAGTTCCAGTTTCTTCTGCCCTTTGCCAACACTTGTCTTTCCCTGTTTTGTTTTTTGTGTGTTTGATAATAGCCTTTTAATGGATATGAAATGATCTGTGTTTCTCCAGTTATTAGCCATGGTGAAATTCTCTTCACACACTTTTGGTCAATTGTGTATCTTCTTTGGACATACGTTTATTTGAGTCCTTAGCCTTTTGTGAATGTAGCTGTTTGTTACTGCTGCTGTTCTTCAGTTTTAGGATTTATCAATCCCTGCTAAGAAATCTGATTTGCAAATATTGTCTCCCATCCTATAGGCTGCTTTTTTTTCTCTTCATAGTGTCCTTTGACACACGTGTTTTCAATTTTTAACAAGTCCCACTGTATATTTTTTCTTTGTATTGTCTGTACTTTTGGTGTCCCCTCCAAGAAATTATTGCCAAATCCATTGTTGTAATATTTTGCCATGAGCTTTCCTCTACAAAGTGATACTTTAGGGGTCCGGCGGGATGGCTCAGTGGTCTAAAGCGCCTGCTTGGGGAAGCTTGGGCGGCTTCAGGGACTGCGGTTCGATCCCCGGCACCACATGCTGCGCCAGCCCTGCCCTCGGGGTGGGCTGAGCTGGCCATAAAAATGAGTGAATAAACAAACAAAGGTTCTGAAACAAGAATAAAAATAATAAATAAAATAAAAAATTATTAAAAAACAAAAAACAAAGTGATACTTTGAGTTTATTTTTATAGGTGATGTACGGTTAGGGTCTGCTTCATTCTTTGACAGGTAAATGTCCAGTTTTCTCAAAACTATTTGTTGATAACACTGTCCTTTTCCTATGTGAATAATCTTGGCACCTTTCGCAAAAATTATTTGGCCAGAGCCAGGCACAGTGGTGCATATCTTTAATCCCAACACTCAGAAAGCTGAGATAGGAGGATTGGCATGAGTTTCAGGCCAGCCTGGGCTACCTAAGCAAGTTCAAGGCTAGCCTGCACGGCATAGTGAGACCTTACCTCAGAAAGGTTCTGTCTGGGTTTGCTTCTCTGTCCTGATGACTGTGTGGCAATTATGGCTGATACCAACTGTTTTGACAATGGAACTTCAAAAGAAGTTTTAAAATCAGAAGTGTGAGCCAGCTGGCTTTCTTTTTGCCTTTTCAAGATTTATTGGCTGCTGTGAGTCATTTGAGTGTTCATGAGTTATGAGGTGGCCTTTTCAGTGAGCATCTTTTGTTCTTTCCCTTTGCAACAGTTTACACCTTTCTTTTCCACCTCAAATTTAAATAATTCAAAGTCCAGCTCCATCCCCAGATTAACTGTTCCCTTACTATTCGCACTGTTAATTTCCCCCTCTGAGCTCAACTCACCTGGGTGCCCTCCACCCATTAGAGAGTGAGCCCACCCTTAGAATAAGGTGTCATTTACTTTAAATTATGCACTATCATTCAGAAATAACTGGGTTCCAAGTCAATCCTTAATGAGATTCTGTGACAAAAAGTTCTTCGCATTTTAAAATCTCTGAAACAGAAAGCTGAGTCTTAGGTTGGTGGCTTCTGACTTTTGTTCCTAGTGCATGAGATGGGTTTACATGCAGCAGGGCTTTGAATTCAGTGAAACAGTGCCTGTGTGGGGCTAAGGAGATAGCTCCATGGTACAAGTGCCAGCCTGGCAAGTGCAAGGTTGTGAGTTTGAACCCCAGTCCCCACACACACACACACAAAAAAAAAAAAAAAAAAACAGTGCCCGTGTGCTTGCATATTTAACTATTTCATGCATACCTTGTTAGACTAAATCTACCAAGGACAGAGGTCAGGGCCTATGTATCTTAAGGCCTTTGTACTCACTGGGTACTTACTAGTATGGATTGACCAATATTAATTCTTATTAATGACTTTGATAAGTCAGTAAATACACTGTGCTCCTACCATTCCTAGAGCTGTGCCACCAACTCTTAAATACACCCCATCTAAGCAGGCACTTAAGCCACCGAGCTACCAGTCCACCCTACAATATACCCTATCTAGATAACATCTAGTACTTGATTGCTCTGTGCTCTGTGATAGAAATAAAAGGGTTAACCAAGTATGGTAGCACTTGTCTGAGATCCCAGCACTCAGGAGGCTGAGTCAGGACAGTGCTCACAGTTCAGGGCCAGCATGGACTATATAGTGAGTTCACAGTCTAAACAGTCTAAACTACATAGGAAGATGCAGTCTCAAAAAACAGCAACAATGAAAACAACAAACAAGAGACACAACCAGAGTAAACTTCCTCAGGATTGTAGAGGAGAAAGCAAGGTAAGTCCTGCCTAAAGCCTGGCAGTCTGACCTTTCTTTTCCTCGGCAAATGACCAGGCTGGCCTCTGTGCACTGGAATCTGTGTTCACATCTCCTTTGCCTTCAGGCCCACGCACTGCGCCTGGAGGCTGTACACGGATGCTGACTGAGAAGTGCCAAAGTTTTTTTCTATGAGAAGGTTGGTTTCCTTACCTCTTAAAAGTAAAAAAAAAAAAAAAAAAAAAGCACCCCCCCAACCCCCTCTGCTCTTAATAGCTGCCAATCACCTATAAATGTGTCCTTCCACATAAAATAAAGTAAATCTCAGCTAATCAAGGAACTAAATTTGTCACATTATAAGGGCACAATGAATGCCTGATGTGGATTCCTGAGCCCCTACATAAATCCTCGGGTAACTGTACCACTGGGGCCAAAAGGAGCTTCACATGATGGGGCAAAAGAAACTCCATTTTCTCTTATAAGTCCATTTTAAAAGTCGCTTAAGCAACATCAATAGGGAGGTGGGTCATGCCCACACACTGTACTCTGTAGAACGATTGTGAAGACAATATCCAATATGTCAACTTTCAAAGAAAAGAAAGGGGAAAAGAAAAAAAAAAAATAATGTTGATTTAGAAAGGTTAATGTTTAATTGTTTGATCAATCTTATATACCTGTATGTATTAATCTAAACTGATCTGATGATGAAAATATGTAATATAACCTGTGTTAAATTTAAACAATAAAAAAATTTTTTAAAAATTAAAAAATAAATAAAAGTCGCTTAAGGAGCTGGGGAGATAGCTCAGCAGCACAAGCACCTGAGTTTGATTCCCAGTACCAAAAGACAAAAGGCACTTAAATCCACTTAACCTGTAAACTCACTCCTTCACTTACTCCCATGTAGCTAACCATAAGCCCACTAAGAGAAAAAAAATAAGGTCATAAAGATGAGAACAAGTAATTAAAACAAATTGGAGGGGCCATCCAGATAGCTCATCAGACTAAAGCTCCTGCTTAGGCAGAGCACAGCCACACAGCTGCCAGGTTCGATCCCCGTCCTACTGTTCCGGCCCCACCCTTGGGACGCACTCAGATAGCAATTGAGACTGAGCATGGTGACGGGCACCTGTAATCCTAGCACTTGGGAAACTGAAAAGAGGAAAATCACTATGAGTCCAATCTATATGGTGAGATCCTGTAGACCCTGTCCTGAATACATAAAAATAAATAAATAAACAAAAATAATTGGGAAGCAGGGTAAATGTTAAACCCATGACCAGCAGATGGTCAACAATATCTAGGAAATGTAAACCTCATGACAATTATGTAACATTCTTATCAGATTCCTAAGAATGAGATAATATGGTGATGTGGTTGCTATGGAAACTTGAAAAATATATAACCTGGAGATCAAGGCCAAACCTGCACCAACGTTTTGTTTTCCTAACTTGGCATCAGAGTGTTGGTCACCGACCTTAATAAGATTTCTTTCTTATATGCTTGTAGTCTCTCTTGAATGCTTCTCTTACTGCTGCAACACACATAGGGGAGCAAAGGACAGAGAGAGGCATTCTGGAAATGAGGCTTTTCATTTCCGCTTATTCTCTCCTCAAAATAGGAGGCTTGTTATGCAATAAATTCTTTCAACATTTGAGGCATTCCTAATTATGTAAATGTCTCTATTTGCATGTATCTTTTACAATGAAGGAAAAATTATGAAGATCCCCCCAATCTTCTGAAAACAGCTACTTTTCCAAATTACAGCACAAATTTCACAACAATGTTAAATTGCTGTTCAAATTTCTGAGTAATAAGGGCTATATTTTGAGTACCAGCTATCTACCAGGCACCACATGGGTTTTCTTCAGTGTTTCGACTATGCCAATATCCAATTCTAATTTAATCCAAGCTCCCGGAGCCATCCTCCATGGTCTCCTCTGCACACAACTTCCCTGGCCACTGCCCCGGAATTTTGTGTGGATCCCAGACCCTCCCAGCTATCTCAGCCACCTCCCTCAAGATGGGAAACTACAGTCTGGAGCTATTTCTATTTTTATTATTATTATTGTTTTGTTTTGTTTTCCTTCTTTGGTACAGGAGAAGGAACCCAGGGTCATGAAGGGCTAAGCATACCCTCAACCACTAAGCTATACTTGTAAGCCAAAAGCCATTCCTTGAGAAATCTCCTAGGATGTATGTGATGGATTGAACCAAAAGTGCACAGGTGGGGCCAGGAAAATAGCTCAGGGACACAAGTGCCTGCCTGGCAAGTGCAAGGTCCTGAGTTTAATTCCCAGTTCTGGGGAAAAAAAAAAAAAAAAAAAAAAAAAAGGTCCCTAGATAATAACTCCTTTTTCAGAGAATATACAAAGCCTAACCTTTTTAAAACACATGCTCTCTGAAGATGATGGTTGGATGCATGGATAATAGAAGATAGATTAGATAGATAGGTAGATAGATAGATAGATAGATAGATAGATAGATAGACAGACAGAAAGATAATCTTGCACCACATTATGTGATTCTTTTTTAAATTGTTTTACTTTTTTTTTTTTTTTTAATCTTTTTGAGGTAGGGTCTTGCTATGCAGTTCAGGCTGGCCTTGAGCTCACTTTTGTAGCCCAGGCTGGTCTTGAACTCACACCGATCCTCCTGCCTCAGCCTCCCAAGTGCTGGGATTACAGGTGTGCCCCACCACCTCCAGCAAATTTTTTTATTCATTTTAATGCACATAATGTGATTCTGACAACAGATCACATGTACAATGGTCACCCCTTAAATCATCAGGGAGTTGAACATTTTCTATTGTGTAGTATTTCACTGTTCTTTTTCTCTTTCCATATATTTAGAAATACAAATACCATTGTGTTACATTTATCTATGCTGTTTAGTACAGCATCATGCCTCTTGCAATCTAGGACTGCCAGCTGTACTACAGAGCCTGCTGTAAGGTAGGCTGGGCAGTTTAGGCTATGTCAGGACTTGCAAGTTTTGCACAATGTCAGAAATGCCTAAGGACACATTCTTGGAAGATATCTCAGTCCTATCTATATATGTGGCTACTTAAGTGCAGGGCTTGGGGTTACTAAATTCACTCTACCATTACCAGTTGCCTGGTCTTGGGCAAATTCTTTCACCTTTCCTTAGAAATCTGAAATTCCTGTGAACCTCAATGTACTGCCAGAGGGTCCAATGAACCAGTAGGTACAAGTCTCAGTCCAGTGTCTGCACATGACAAGTGCTCATCCAGTGGTCTTCTCCAAGTTCTCTCAGGGAAATGTTTCTATAACTTCCAATGTTCCCTCATTGTGATTTTCCATTCCTTCCCCTTGCAAACCTGTGATGAGGCAGGTGTGGTGCTGCACACCTCTAAGCCCAGAACTCAAGAGGCTGAGGGAAGAGAGTTGTGAGTTTGAGACCAGCTCAAGGCCAGCCCAGGCTGCATAGCAAGATCCTGTCTCCAAAAAAAAAGTAAATAAACCTGTGATATCCCAACATTTAAGCAGCCAGGGTTATAGCTCAGTGGTATAAGTGTCTTCCTGGCAAGCACAGGTCCCAAATTAAATTCCTAGTACCAAATATAAAAAAGGAAGAACCCAATATTTAAGAGATTTTAGATTGAGTCTGCCCCAACAAAACACACTCCCTGAAATGTAGCTCTCACAGCACAGAGTCAGTGCACTGGTTGACACTGGGGAGCCCTTTACATTCAACTTCTCTTGGCAAAGTTGCTTCAGTGGAATCTATTAACACACATAATGAATAAATAATTCAGCTTCCATTCAATCTTTGTAATTCTTTATGAGTGCTGAAGGAATGGAGACTTCTGTCTTCTACAGCTTCTTCAAGTGAGAAGGGGCTGTAGATCCAATCACAGGGGATTGTGTGCTCTCCAACTACCTTGGGGTGTTGTGGCTCACTGACTGGGTTAAAGAAATGAGAAAATAATTAGTAACTGTTGAGCTGCCCATTTGACAGGAGAAAGAAACTTCACTATTAGTCTAAATATGAGGAGTAGGCCAAATTTCCACAATTCCTGTAGCAGCACTGGAGCACTGAGTCTTGCTTTTTTTTTTTTTTTTTCCTTTTAATTAATTTTAGTACAGGATCTGCAGGGTCTCACTATGTAGATCAGACTCATAATGATTCTCCTGTTTTCAGCCTCCGAAGTGCTGGTATTACTGATGTGTGCCACCACGCCCAGTCTCAATCACCATTTCAGTGTGCCCTGGAGTCGAGGCAGGCCCAGCACATCAGGGATTGAACACTAGTCTCTGCTCTCTGCCTAAGCAGGCACTTTAGTCTGCTGACCCATCTGGCCAGCCCGAGTCCTGCTTTTTGAAGAGAAATCTCAAGTCTTTCACAGGCTCACAGGTGTAGCTCACTTGTTTGGAGGATCTCTTTCAGACAGACCATTCTGATGGGACTGGTTTTATTCTAGAAAAATGAGTCCAATTATCTCTCTCTGCCACCTTGACTGACTGTCTGATGAACAAGCACGGTAACTGATTTTAAGAATGGGTGGAATAATGACAAAGACACACACCTAGATCATGCTGAGTTTGTCAACTCAGCCCATTATATGGGCCCATTAATAAGAGATTCTGACTTTAATGTTAGAGTTTGTGTAATTAAAAAGTGTTCATAGGAGTCAGGACTATAGCTCAGCAACTTAAACATCTGCCTGGTATGCACAAGATCCTGAGTTTGATCCCCAGTACTGAAGAAAAAAAAAAAAAAAAAAAAAGAGTACTGAAGTTTATGTGGCTGGCTGGCTGACAGACATATGGATCCAAAGGTGGCCCACTGTGAATAAACTAGAGATGTCTGTTATGCCACAGTTTACTGTTGATGAGGGGATTCATAGGCTTATGAGGATGCAAGAGTGAATTTGTCATGTTAAACCTAACATGCCACCCTAGAATGTTCTGGGAAATGCGCCCTTCACTAACACCATAAGAAACAGATTCATGAGGGGGAGCCCTGACACTCCTGAAGGGATCCATCATTGCTCTTCCCTGTATGGAAGACCTCACAGTGGTGACTGCAGCTACTCAGAAAATTTAAGGGTCATGTGTTTCATTGGATCCCGAAATAGCTGGGACCAAGTGGTACTCAAAGCATCAGTGGCAGGTATGGGCGCTGTTTGGAACCTGTAGCAGACCCCCACAGGGGAATCACTTGGAGACCCTTAGGATTTTGAAGCAAAGCATTGCCATCATCTGCCAACAACTACTGTCTCTTTGAAAATCAGGTCTTGGCCTGCTACTAGCAGAAACTGAATGTTGGTCCATTGGGCATAAGGTCACCATGCAACCTGAGTGTCCATCATGACCTGAGTGTTATCTGAGCCACTGAGTCATAAGGCTGGGTGGCCACAGCAATAGTGTATCGGTAAAAGGGAACGGAATGACATGATCAAGCCAGAGCAGGGCTAGATGGTACAAATAAGTTACATGAAGAGGTTGCCCAGATACCTATGGCTGTTATGCCTGCTACATTGCAAGCTGTCTCCCAGCATGCACCTATAGCCTCATGGTGTGGATCATATGCTCAGCTGTCACAGGAAGAAAAGGCTAAGATCTGGTTTACAGGTGGTTCTGCATGTTGGGTAGGCACAACTCACAAGTGAACAGCTGTAGCATTGCATCTCCTTTCCAGGACATCCCTGAAAGAGAGTGGTGAAGAGAAATCTTCACAGTGGGCAGAACTTCAGTGTAGGGATCCATAGATGTACTGTGAACGGTTCAACCCCGGGGAGACACGGCAGTAGGAATCAGAAAGAGACAAGATGAAAAGCTGGGCTAGGTGGTCGCCAGTCTGCCTGATTGGCGAGACTAACTCAATGTACACACAAACTATCCTTTATTTATACTCGCGCAAAGTTTGCATCCCATAACGCAAGGCTACCCAGCAGCCAATAGCTGTCCTCAACCAGACAGGATGTTTTTCTCAACGCAATGTTTTTCTCAACGCGATGTTTTTCTCAACATTAGGGTAGCTTTCTGCTTCAGGCAGGGAAGCCCAGTCCCACTTACACACAATTGATCAATTTTCTGGCTTTCCGTGGCTCCCCACACTTCAGGCAGTGCTTCTAGTGGTACAGTTTGCATGGAAAGAGAAATGGCCAGATGTGTGACTATATACAGACTCATGGCTGTAGCCAGTGCTCTTGCAGGATGATCACGAAGTTGGAAGGAACATGACTGGAAAACTAGTGGGAAAAAAAAAATTGAGGGATGAAGCATGTGGACAGAACTTTCCGTATGGGTGAGTGGATGAGGATGTAAAGATGTTTGTGCCCCGTGTAAATGCTCGCCAAAAAGTGATCTCAGCAGAAAAGGGCTTCAACAGGATGAGCTGCTCTGTAGATAGCTGTCAATCTCTTTCTTTAGCCACTCTGTCATTGTCTGACAAGCTCAAGAACAGAGTGCTAGGCTAGCAGGGACAGCAGTTATGCATGCATTTAGCAACTTGGACTCACACTCAGTGGGGCTGATCTGGCTACAGACACTCCTGAATGCCCAGTATGACAGCAGAAGAGCCATCACTGAGTCCCCAGGGTGATCAGCCTGAGACTTGGTAACAGATTGATTATATTTGTTTCTTTTTCTTTTCTTTCTTTTTTTTAAGAAAGATTGTTTATTTTATTTATTTGTTTTTACTTTTTTTTAGGGAAGGGTCTGTAGGGTATTCAGGGTCTCACTACTAGATCAGACTTGTAGTGATCCGCCTGTCTACAGCCTCCCAAGAGCTGGGATTACAGGCACGTGCCACCAAGCACAGTCTCCATTGCCACCTCAATGCACCCCAGGGGCAGGGCCAGCATGGCAGGCGCTATTCAACCAGCCCAAGGTTAATTGTATTTGCTCACTTCCATCATGGGAAGGACATCACTTTGTTCTCACTGGCACAGATACTTATTCTGGGAATGGATGTGACTTCCTGTACATAATGTTTCAGCCAAAACTACTACCCATGAACTCACAGAATGTCTTCTGGCAACATCATGCTATTCCACACAGCATTGCCTCTAACTAAGGGATATATTTCCAGGACAAAGGAGAGAGGTAATGGGCTTATACTCATGGAATTCACTGATCTTAACATGTACCTTACTATCCAGAAGCAACTGGATTGATAGAAAAGTGGAATGATCTTTTATTTTTTTTTGACCAGGGTTCAAACTCACGACCTTGCACTTGCCCAGCAGGCACTTGTGCCTCGGAGCTATCTCCCCAGCCTGGAATGAACTTTTAAAGGTGCAGTTACAGCATCAACAAAGTAGCAATCGTTTGCAGGGCTAGGACAAGGCTCTCCAAAGGTTGCATATGCTTCAAATCAGCATCCACTTTACTGTGTGTCCCACAGGCAAGATCCACATGTCCAGGAATCAAGGGTGATGTGGATGTCATACTACTGACCATTATTCCTAGTGATCCACGAGCAAAATTTTTGTTTGCTTTTTCATGACCTTATACTCTGCTGGCCTAGAAGTCTTAGTTCCAGAGGGGAGAAGTCTTGTTTCAGAAGCACAACAATGATTCCATTAAACAAGAAGTAAGACTTCCCCCCCTGATCTATTTGGGCTCCTCAGGCGTCTGAATAAATAAGCTAAAATGAAAGTTATGGTGTTGCCAGGGGTAAATGATCCAGACTATCAAGGGAAAATTGGACTATTCTGCCACTATTACGCATCCCTTAGGGTGCCTCCTATATTGCCATGTTCTGTTACTAAGGTCAATAGGAAACTGCAACAACCCAATTTAGGTAGGAGGTCAAATGTCTCAGAACCTTAATGAAAAGAACCAAGATCTGCTATAGGTGCTTGCTGAAGGTCAAAGAGAAAACAGAAAATATACAGGAAGAGCCGGGCGTGGTGGCACACGCCTGTAATCCCAGCACTTGGGAGGCTGAGGCAGGAGGATTGGTGCGAGTTCGAGACCAGCCTGGGCTACAAAAGTGAGCTCAAGGCCAGCCTCAACTGCATAACGAGACCCTGTCTCAAAAAGATAAAAAAAAAAAAGAAAAAGAAAAAGAAAATATACAGGAAGGTCATCATGGCTTCTGTACAGAGACACTGAAACAACATATAAAGTGCTTTCAGGACTGCAAGAAAGATCATGGGGAAAAGATTATACCATTAGCTACAAGAATCCAAATGTGGGGGCTGTAAAGATAGCTCCATGGCACAAATGCCTGCCTGGCAAATGCAAGGTCGTGAGTTCAAATCCCAGCCCCGTAAAAACAAAAACAACAACAAAAAGAATCCAAATGTGAATTTGGCCTAAAACCCAGTGTTCAGGATTTGGTCATTTGGTAATATCATAGTGATGATCCAAGTGAGCCAAGTGAGCCCTCACTTGAAGTTCACAGTTGAGATTGAAGTTGGCTCTGGACATTAATAATGTCTTTGTCCAGATTTGCACAAAAAGCACCAGGGGGAAGGTGTTGGACCTCCCAAGATTTAGAATGATTAAAAGGAATAGGAATAACATTGAGCAATACCCAGAATTACAACTAAGCTTCCTATGAGTCCATAGGGATTGTCAGTGTTTGCCAAGCCAGTTGACAGTAACCTGAAGGATGGCAAGACTTTGTAGACAAGTTAATTCCAAGGTAACATTTTGGAAATAACATTCACAGTTTGAGCAGTTTCAATTGAATAAGTCAAAGCAACCACTGCAGTCACCATAGCAGTGGTCAGCACAGTAACTATGATAACAGTTGCAATTAAAATGCCCAAGAAACATTTTTGCCTGATATGTTCAAGTGGGAAGGTGACTTGTTCAGGAGCAGGAATTTCCCACCCACTCTCAAGTGAGATCGGTGGCAGAGCCATACTGTAGCTTGTTCTCTGAGCATCATAATGAGTGTAGTATCTTTAAACTTTATTTACTTATTCATTCATGTTATGGCTGGCTCAGCCTACCCTGGGGGTGAGGCTGGCACAGCCTGTGGCACTGGGGATCAAACTACATTCCCTGCAGTTGCCTAAGCTTGCCTAAGCAGGTGATTTAGACCGCCAAGCTATCTCACTGGCCCCAATGTGTATAATATTTAGCTGAGAAATATTATTGTTGTAACACATGGGGTTACACACATGGCACTAGCAAGCAAAGAGATGTCAAGTGCTTTAAAGGTCCTATAATGATTAGTAGAGCAATATTTTGTTATCTTGAGTTCCTGATTAGTTCTGGGAATAGAATATATGAACAGGAAATGTAGATCATAATGTGGTCAGAGATGTCATGAGCAATCCATTTAGTTTATCTATATGTAATTATCAATTCTAATAATGTCAGAGGGAAGGAATGTGAGGGAAGAAGAGAATATTTAGGTGTCCAAAGTATTTCTTGATAGGGAAAAGGTAAGAGCCTGAGAAGAGACATAAAAAGGGTCCAGCAAGCCAAGGATTCCATGAAGGTGGACTGCCATAATAACCAAAAGAAAAAACATAATTCCAGGTATAATTATAGAGTCCTCCATTGTCTAGGGTTAGATTATAAGCAAGAAGAGATTGGTGAACCAGCAGAAAGCCCACCCTAAACTACAGTATCTGCCATTGGTGCCAGTGGATGAGAACGTATGGAGTAGTGTTGGGTGGTCAAGAGTGCTTGCCAGACATACAGGAACCTGTGACTCCAGCAGTATTAATAAAGATCTGATAATGGATTCTCTTGATATGGTTGGGCCCAACAAAGATATGTTTCATACACTGCACCACTGGGGCTGGAAAGGAATGCAACTATTCTTGGTGGTGTTGGTGACTGTGCATAATGGAAATGCTTTTGTCAGGAATTGCTATGTGGGGTAACTGGTGTTAACCACTGTGATAGCCCAAGTGGCTATCTTGCCTCCTGTAGTCCCTTCAGGAGCCAGGAGGTGGTGTTTAAGCTCCATCTGCATATGAGGTGTCATTGGGGAAAGAAGTGGTTTTGGGTCTCCCCATGTAACTGTGTTAAAAGTAAGTGAGATAGGAACACAAGCCCAATAAGCTATGCCACTTGCTGAGGGTACGAGATCCCTCAGGTGTCTCCCTAATATGTATCTACATATATATCATGTATCACTGCTCCCTAACTGATACAGAAATTATCTCATGGATTTTCATCTTTAAAAAAATACAAAATAATGGGCTGGGGAAAGCTCAGTAGAATAAGCACTTGCCTGGCAAGCACAGGGTCCTGAGTTCAATCCCTAGTACCAAGAAAAAAAAAAAATAGCGATGAAAAACAGCATTAGAAATAATACAAAATTTCATTAAACAAAATAATAGAAACTCAACAACGGTCACTGTGTCACATAATGCTATCCTCACATTAGTTGCTCAGGCTACCAGATAAAAAATGCACAAGATTTATAAGAAAATAACAAAGCAATAACAACAACAACAGAAGTAGTAAGGGTTGGTGAGATAGCTCAGTGATATAAAGCTTCCGCAGGTGCAGGCCAGGCACTACATGCCACACCAGCCCACCCTCAGAATAGGCTGAGTCAGCAAAAAAAAAGTGGTAAGAAATTCAAAAAAAAAAATAAATAAATAAATAAGAAAACTTTTAAGCATTAACTGCTCCTTTCAAAAGAACAGGAGAGGGGTCCAGGGCAATAGCTCAGTGGAATAAGTGTTTGTCTGGCAAGCGCAAAGTCCTGAGTTCAACCCCTGGTACAACAAAATAAATTAAATAAATAAATAATTGAACAAAAGAACAGGAGAAATTAACAGTATAATTAGCCAAACTTCTGCATATATACCTAAATATAACTTTTCCCCTTCTTTCTTTTGCCCTTGTCCTCATCCTAGTTTTTCTTTCCCATTGAATAAATTATCTCCCTTTCACAGTACCTATTATACCTTTCAGATTTTTTTTCACTTTTTATTTTTATTTATGTTATGGCCAGCTCAGCTTGCCCTGGGGCTGCGGCTGGCACAGCATGTGGTGCCAGAGATCTAACCGTAGTCCCTGTGGTTGCCTAAATTTGCCTAAACAGGCACTTTAGATCACTGAGCTATCTTGTCAGCCCATATACCTTTTATTTATTTATTTTTCTTGTTTCAGAACCTTTGTTTATTCACTTATTTTTATGGCCGACTCAGCCTGTGCCAAGGGCAGGGCTGTCGCAGCATGTGGTGCCAGGGATTGAACCGCAGTCCCTGCAGTCGCCCAAGCTTTCCCAAGCAGGTGCTTTAGACCACTGAACCATCCCGCCTGGCCCCCCATATACCTTTCAGATTTTAATTACTCTTTCTGGTTCTCATAGTAGCAGAACAATGTGGCTTGTACATATGTATCTGATTTGTTTCACTTACCAGTATAGTCTAGCTGCACCCATTTATCTACAAAAGTCTCAACTTTATCTTTTTTATAGCTGAATAATTTTCCATTGTGTAAAAATGCCATATCTTTTTATCCATTTGTCAGTAGATGGGCATTTTAATTGTTTCCAAGATTTAGCTACAATAAACTGTGCTGCTGTAAACATAGGTTCACATATATTGCTATGATATGATGATTTCAATTTGTTAGAATAAAAATACTTAGGAGAGAAATAGCTGGCTTGAATGGGCCTTCCAACCCAAGCTTTTGGAGGAATCTCCATACTGATTTCCATAATGGTTGCACCAGCCTGCACTCCTACAAGCAGCGGAGAAGGGTTCTTTTTCCCCCCAGAGCCTCTCCAGCATTTTTTATTAATTGTCTTCTTTTTTTTTTTTTTTTTTAATTTTTTTTTTTTTTTTTTTTTTTTTTTTTTTTTTTTTTTTTTTTAATTTTTTTTTTTTTATTTTATTTATTATTTTCATTCTTGTTTCAGAACCTTCGTTTATTCACTCATTTTTATGGCCGGCTCAGCCCACCCCAAGGTCAAGGCTGGTGCAGCATGCGGTGCCGGGGATCGAACCGCGGTCCCTGAAGCCGCCCAAGCTTCCCCAAGCAGGGGCTTTAGACCACTGAGCCATCCCGCCGGGCCCCTTAATTGTCTTCTTGATGATAATCATTTTTTCTGGCATAAGATGGTATTTAAGCATTGTTCTAACTTGCACCTCTTGAATGTCCAGTGACATTGAACATTTTTTCAAGTATTTATTTGCTGTTTATATCTTTTCTTTTGTGAACTGTATGATCATCTCAGATGCTCATTTTTTGATTGGGTCTTTCAATTTTGGAGGCTCAATTTTTTTTAATTCTTTATATGTTTAAATAGGAGTCCATTGTCTAAAGGACAGTTCACTATAATTTTTCCCAACTTGTGGATTTTCTTTTTATTCTATTGATGATCACTTCTCATGTATAGAAACTTTTCAAAAAGATGAGATCCCAATTGTGGATTCTTTTAAGTATTTTCTGTGCGGTTTGATTTTTGTTCATCAGTTCATTAATCTAACCCTATGTCAGCAGTTCTCAACCTGTGGGTCACAACACCGGTGGGGGTCGAACGAACAAAATACAGAGGTCTCCTAAAGCCATTCCAAATCATAACTATAACAAAATTACAGTTTTAAAGTAGCCACCAAAATTATTTTTTGGTTTGGGGTCACCGCAACATGAGGAGCTGTATTTCGGGGTCATGGCATTAGAAAGGTGGAGAACCACTGCCCTATGTCTTCAAGGTTTCAACCTACTTTCCCTTTTAGAAGATTTAGTGTTTCAGTTTTGATATTTAAATCTTTGATCCATTTTCATTTTAGTTTTATGCATGGTTATAGACATGGGTCTATTTTAAGCCTTTGGCATATGCACCATTTATTAAAGAGGCTATCTTTCTTCCAACAAACATGTTTGGCCCTTTTGTCAAAGATAAAGTGGCTGAGTGTGTTTGTAGTTATGTCTGTATCTTCTAATCTATTCCATTGATCTTCAGGTCTATTTTGTTCCAGTCCCATGCTGATTTTATCACAGTAGCGTTGTAGAGTCTGCCATCAAAATTCAATCTGGTACTTCACTCTGATGATTTCTCAAACCCTAATCACGTTGCAAGACACCTGCCTTTAAATATCACCTTCCTAGCATCTCACAATGGAGATTCACCTCTGTAGTGGTTGATACATTGTGTCAACTTGGTTTCCTGCTGATGGGGTCAGAGGGCTGGCCCTGGCCCTAGGATGCAATGGACCCACCCCAGAGTGACTCGGCATAAAGAGACCATACAAAGGGGCTGAGAAAAGGGTCACACTTCCACTTCCTCCGAGGAGCTTCAGTCTTTGCTTTTGGCTGGGATTTCATTGCCTGGCTTGCAGCACAGACTCATCACCATCTGGCCTGGATCCTTCAAAATCCATCACACACTCTTCAGCGTCCATCGCAGACTCTTCAGTCTTCTATCACAGACCCATTGGCTGACAAATAGAGACTTGCACAGGACACTGCAGTGAGCTTTAGACCCTGGGACTGAATTCTTCAGTCTGGGTGTACAGATGCCTTCTGCACGCTTCCTCATCTGACTCTGCAGCTGACTGCCATAAGCCAATCTTGTAATTCCTTATACATTATGTGTCTCGTGATAATATCCATTCCTCTAAGTAAAACCTTAACTAATACAACCTCCAACATGAATTTTGAGAGACAAACCATATTCAACCACAGCAGAGTGCTAGGGAAGCTGAGGAACTAACTTGTGGTAAGCTTGGGATTGAACACAGGGCGGAAGCAAATCTCTCTTTTTTTTTTTTTTAATTTATGTGTTGTTGCAGGGTCTCACTACGCAACTCAGACTCATGGTGGTCCTCCTGCTTTTAGCCTCTCCAGCACTGGGATTATAGGCATGCGCCACTATATCTGGGCTCTGGCCAGACTGGGGGCGGGGCTGGCATGGCATATGGTGCTCAGGATTGAACAGCAGTCTCTGCACTTACCTAAGCTTGCCTAAGTAAGCACTTTAGTCTGCTGAGCTATCTCACTGGCCCACAAACCTTTTTCTGGATGTTCTTGTCCTGCATAGCCTGGTTGAGTCCTCCATGGAAACAAAGTGGTCAGCCATTATTAGTACTGAGTGCACGTATAACTGGGTACAAGGCACTGCTCTGCCTGCCCAGCTCCCACTATACACAGAGTGCTCCCTAGCAAGAGGAGCCATGGGGATGGGCTGTGCTGTGGGGCTCTAAGGTAGAACACATAGCACCCTAATTCTTTATATATACATTTTTGAGGCCAGGTCTCACTACTTCATGCAGGCTAGTCTCAAGCTCCCACTTAATCCACCTCCCAAGAGGCTGAAATCAGATGTGAGGGTAATCTGGCTGTGACATCTGTCACGCCATGGGTCATCAGGATTGATTGGGCTGATCTGGCTGGTGAGGTGAGTGTCTCCTTCCTCTCTGACACTGCATTTGCACTCTCCTTAAGCGGCACATGACAGAAGAGGGGGAGCACTCCCAAGCAGGGAGGATCCTCCCCTGATTAAGGATATACGAGTAGCTGAGTGCTTCCTGTAGAACCACCAACAAGCTCCCAAGTTTCTCAGACTGCAGGCATGCAGCACACACCGGGCAGGCAGCAATACCACCAAGCTTCACCCATGTGGGAGATCCAAAGAGTTTGTTAGAGATTCTTATTTCTTCCATGGTAGATTGCTAAGATCTTGCTAGTGTCAGAAGAGACCCTTAAGGCCGGGCATGGTGGCACACACCTGTAATCCCAACACTTGGAAGGCTGAGGCAGGAGGATTGGTGCGAGGTTAAGACCAGCCTGGGCTACAAAAGTGACCTCAAGGCCAGCCTGAACTGCATAGCGAGACCCTGTCTCAAAAAGACAGAAAGAAAAAAAAAAAAAAAAACAGATGAGAACCTTAAGAAAGACTAAACTACCAATTATAATGCTGTATATTCAGACAGTTTTGCTCTGGAAAGAGCCTGGCAGTGTTTAGGGAGGAGTGGAGTGGACTTGGAGCTCCCAGGGGAATAAGATTGCTTAAAGAAATGACTCCCTTTGAGAAGATGGTTGACATCTTGTGTCAACTTGAGAAGTTGTTTTTTTTTTTTTTTTTTTTTTTTTTTTTGAGACAGGGTCTCGCTATGCAGTTCAGGCTGGTCCTGAGCTCACTTTTGTAGCCCAGGCTGGTCTCGAACTCACACCGATCCTCCTGCCTCAGCCTCCCGAGTGCTGGGATTACAGGCGTGCGCCACCACTCCCGGCTTCTAACTTGAGAAGTTTAAAAGTTGAACTAAGCAACTAAACAAGAGGCCAGGGTCCTCAATTTGCAAACATCTTCATCCTGTGCAAGAGGAGGAAGGGCATGCAGATGGTGTGAGTGCTGCACCTGCCCTAGGGGGTGGCAGCCTGCTTACACTGTAAGGGTGGAAAACAGGCTTGGTCTCCCCTTTTTGCTCTTGTTGTTTTTGCTGTCTTCTGCTGCCATGAAGTGCTGGCCAGTACCCCGCCATCCTGCCTCGGAGCCAGCTGATTATGGACTGAAACCTCCACAATAAAGACATCATTCCCGGGGCCCGGCGGGATGGCTCAGTGGTCTAAAGCGCCTGCTTGAGAAAGCTTGGGCGGCTTCAAGGACCGAGGTTCGATCCCCGGCACCACATGCTGCTCTAGCCTTGCCCTCGGGGTGGGCTGTGTCGGCCATAAAAATGAGTGAATAAACAAACAAAGGTTCTGAAACAAGAAAAAAATAAATAAAATTAAAAAAAAAAAAGACATCATTCCCTCATTAACTGTGGGTGCCAGGTATTTTGTCTCAGCAACGAGAGGAAAATAGATAAGAAGGTAGGCTTAAAATATGTGACAGTGGATATCACTTGATAAAAATAGGCGAGTTTGAGGGTGAGCACAGCAGTGCACTACTGTTACCCAAGCACTCGGGAAGCTGAGGATTGCTCTGAATTGGAGGCCAGCCTGGGCTACAAAGTTGGTTGAAGCCCTGCCTGAACTACATAGCAAGACCCTATCTCAAAATGATGGGGGGGAGGTTACTTTATAAAAGTGAAAGCATCCTAAAATCAAGGAATTAGAACTGTTATTCTCAGCATTGAGCAAGGCTAAACCAGGAGGAAGTTCAAGTACCACCTGGGAAATTCAGTAAGATTTAGCTGGAAGGAAGGAAGGCAGGAAGGCAGGAAGGCAGGCAGGCAGGCAGCAAGGGAGGGAGGGGAGGGGAGGGGAGGGAAAGGAGGGGGAGAGCTTAAGGCTGGAGATATTTCAGTGTCCAGTACTGACTAAAAATAAAACAGGACCAAGCATGAAGCATAGTGGTGCACACCAGTAATCCCACAACTCAAGAGGCTCAGGCAAGATGATCGCCACTAGTACAAGACCAGACTATATAGCAAGACCCTGTCTCAAGAAACCAATAAACAAAGTTAAACCATGCCCTTTTAAAATTCAGTAAGAAATTACATGGATGTAGCAAAATACAAAGTCCTGCTCCTCCTGTTCCCCTTAAGAAGGAGGTAACTAGCCTCTTCCCCACTATGTATTTTAAGACCTATATACAGAACATTTACAATCATATCAGAATAAATATAAATTATTAAGCTTTAGGCCTGGAGGCAGAGTGGCACATGTTTGCCTAGCATGCACAAGTGTAAACAAACAAAAGACCATGCTGCTTTTCATTGACTACACATGTAACGATAAGAAATGCGTGATTCGAGTGCTTATTTGTGAATACTTTGTCATTTAGAATGAACAGGCTCTCAGATCTTCCCATGCACTGGCTTACAGCTCAGCACAATAAATTATTTAAATACAGAAAATAGGACCTTCTCGTTAAGCATTTAAAAAGAATTTATGTATTTTAGTACAGGGTCTACAGGGTCTCACTACACAGATTGGACTGGTAGTGATCCTCCTGTTTTCAGCCTTCCAAGCGCTGGGATTACAGGTGCGCACCACCACGCCCAACCTCAGTCCCTGTCTCAGGGGCAGGGCTGGAAAAGCGCGCAGAGGATAGAACCTTATTCACTGTGCCTGCTAAGCAGACGCCTGTGCACGGAGCTATCTGGCAGGCCCAAACAGTCATTTTTTGATTCACTTTATCAGCAGTTCTCAACCTGTGAGTCACGACCCCGGCGGGAGTCGAACAACCAAAACACAGGGGTCACCTAAAGCCATCGGAAAATACATATTTAAACCCATGCTATGCCATGGTAAAATGTTCTTTATTGGAATTAGTAATAAGTATTTCTCAACATATAATTAAATATTGTTTTTGTGGTTAATCACTGTTTAAATTATGTTTGATTTGTAGCAATGAGAATACATAATGCATATCAGGTATTTACATTACGAATCATAACTGTAGCAAAATTACAGTTTTGAAATAACCACCAAAATTATTTTTTTGGTTTGGGGTCACCGCAACATGAGGAACTGTATTGTGGGGTCATGGCATTAGAAAGGTTGAGAACCGCTGCTTTAGATGTTGCTGCACAAAAAGAGCACCGTTAAGATCCTGAGGGGATTTGACCCTGGAAGATACAAAAAAAAATGAATGTTTTATTATACAGGTCTTGCTTCGACTTGCCCTTGACCACCCAGCAAGAAAAAAAAAA
>PVJA010008249.1:5429-19085 GCA_004027025.1 Myocastor coypus
TTTTTTTTTTTTTTTTTTTTTTTTTTTTTTTTTTTTTTTTTTTTTTTTTTTTTTTAATAGCAGTGATCTCTGCACTTTGATTGACTTACCCAGTTAACGCCTATGGAAATTTGCATCTGTATCTACCAAGCTTGTTCCCCTCCAGAGGTGCCTGTGTGAGAGTCGGAGCTCAGTCAGCTGCCTTCCACGAGCCCCTGTGGCTCAGGATGGTGGTTGGGTGGTAGTGTGGGGCCAGTGGGTGGAGGAATCAGGGTTCCAGCAGTTGTCGAGTCCGGGGGATGAATGCAGGCTGTGAGAGTTCTTACCTGGCTCTTATGAGGCTTGGTCATTCAGGTGGGTGAATTGTAGCTTGAACTGTTGGAGACTCAGGGAATGGACATGGGCCGAGGCTGCTGTGTGGCTTGGTTGGAATGGCAGGCTGAGTTCAAGGTGGAGTTGGCTGCTGCGTTGCTGGATCAAGATGGCGGGCTGGCAGGTCCGAGGCGGTGCTGCCGCGCTGCTGGATCTAGACTAGGGGCGGCCTATTGTAACACGTTTTAAAAATAGTAATGATCTATAAAACCTAAAGAAATATATGGCACTGAAGTCTAATACAATTGGAAAAGGAAAAGAATACATTAAATGTTTTTCATGTAATATGTAAGGTATCAGCACATCTGCTCCTCGCGGTAACACTTTTTTTGTCTTCATTCAAGATCTATAAAACAGATAAATTTTAGTGATATTTTTCTTGATTTGTGAGTTATACTAGTGGTATTTTAATCAGGATTGCCTTGAATCTATATAAAAATATTGGAAGCATGGCCATTTTCACAATGCTGATTATTCCTATTCAGCAGCAAGGACTATCTCCACTTTCTCAAATCCTCTTCAATCTCTTTTTCAGAATACTATAATAGAGCAACCATCATTGACTTTCTATTACTTCATTTAGTGAAATCCTTCATCATTTCAAATGTTTTTTTTTTTCTATCTCTATTTTGAATTCTTTAAAAATAAAAGATAAAATTTTAAAAAGTTTTATGAAACAGTTATTTGCTGGTGGTGAGCTGCTTGATTGCTAAGCGCTGTCGTCAAACACAAGTAGTATTTTTCTTTCAATTAAATTAAATTGAATTATTTCTTTTTTTTTTTTTTTTTTTTTTGGTCTTTTTGAGACAGGGTCTCGCTATGCAGTTGAGGCTGGTCCTGAGTTCACTTTTGTAGCCCAGGCTGGTCTCGAACTCACACCAATCCTCCTGCCTCAGCCTCCCGAGTGCTGGGATTACAGGCGTGCGCCACCACGCCTGGCTTAAAATTGAATTATTTCATTGGACATTCCAATAAGCAAAGCACAGCAGTAATTTTTCAAGTTAGAAATGCCAATAACAAAGCTATTGTTTCTAAAACCTATAGGAATTTAGAGCGAGGCTCTTTCATTATCTGCAGATAGCTACTCTTCCTTTGAAAAACAGCTCCTGCTATTGGGTCTTGGCGGAAACTGAATTCTTGGCCATGGGGCAGGTACCACGGACTGAGAAAACTGTTCTGCATTAGATGCTCTCTGATCATCAGGCCATAAAGTTGGACAAATGCAGCAAGAATGGATTAAGTGCAAGTAGTAAGTCCTTGATTGGGCCCAAGAAGTTGTGGAAAGCAAATGCAAGTTATGTGAGGAAGTTCCCCAAATGCCCAGGCTTCTGCTTCTGAAATACTGCCTTCTACTCCCCAGCATGTGCCCTTAGCTTAAGGGAGGAACTATTTGATTGTCTGACAGAAGAGGAAGTAGGCCTAATTTACAATGATTTTTCACATTATAAAGTCCCTACTTCAAAGTGGATGGATTTAGCTATACAACCTCTGTCTAAGACACCAGGACAGTGAAAAAAAAAATAAGATTCTCAGTGTGCACAACTTTAGAGAGTACATTTCTTTGCCCTGATCGTAGATTTGCTAGGAAAAATAAATGTGCATATATGTAACTGTATACGAATTTATGAGCTGCAGCCAATTGTATTGCCTATCTGGAAAACTGGTAACAGATATTTGAGGAAAAGGCATGTGGATAACCTTTCCATATGGGGAAATGATATGAAGATATTTGCATCCCATGTAAGTGCTCACCCAAAGGTGACCTCAACAGAGGATGACTTTTTCAGTTGACAGTGGTCACCATTTTTCTCAGCCAGCCCTGTCACTGACCAGTGGGCTCAGGAACACATTAACCACAGTGGTGGTTATGCATGGGCTCAGGAGCTTGATCTTGCACTTACCAAGGCTCATGTAGCTCTGGTTACTACTGAATGGGTAGCCATGACCAATGTTCTTTATTTCATTTACATGTTTTTAATAACTTGTAATTTCTCTCCAGGTTTGCCTTGCAGTATTTTTAATTTCATTTGAACTGACATATGATATATTTAAAATATTCATATTAATAGCATACCAGGATATATATATATATATATATATATGAATTTTATAACAGTTACATCATATTAATCATAGTTTCAAATTTCTCTGATAACTTTTCAATGGTATAAAAGGCTATAACTTAGCACCCATTAATCAATCTTTCCCATATGCTCCTTAACCTAATCTCAGCTTCTGGTAAATTTCATTCTATATTCAGCTTCCAAAAAATAATGGAGGTCTGAGATGGCCATACAGTGGCAGAGGCTAGCATGCATAATAACCTCAGCTTCATTTTGACACAATAAAATCAAAATAAATGCATGTGTTATGACAGCAATATTTTTAGATTATATATTTAATGTAAGAAATACGAGTGAGATCATGTAGTATTTATCTTTCTGCACTTGACCATTTTATTCACTGTAATGACCTGGAGTTCCATTCATGCCTTTTCAAATGACAATGTTTCATTCTTTTCTGTGACTGGTTTTCATTGTCACTGTGTATCATGTTTATTTCACCCACTCATCAGTTTATAGATATAGGACTTTGAATACTTTGGTGTTTACAATAATGATTCCATGAGCATGAGTATGCAAATAACTTTCTTTTCACATACTGGTTTCTTCTCTTTAGACATGGTACATGACGTAGAATCAGATTTCTTTTACATATGTATGGATTTTTTGTTGTTATCTTTTGTAAAAACTACCATACTACCTTCCACAATGACTGCTACAAAATTTCTATCTTCTGAAAAAAGACAGTGATGACCCCATTCACCAGTTTTATTTGACATAGTGTGCAAGTCTTGCCCTGCATGCTTAAGGAAGAGAAAGAAACAAAGAGTATTTAAACTGGAGGAGCACAAATCACTTTGATTTTGTCTTCAGATAACACGACCTTACATCAAAAAAAAAAATCTCAAATCCCAAAAAAGACTGCAGGAACTAATAAATCAATTCAGAAGACATGTAATATATATATATATATAAATATGCAGAAACAGTGGCATTGCTGTATTTTGATGGAGACTTAACTGAAAGAAAAATGTAGAGAGCAGTATCATTTAGAGTAGCAATAAAAATACCTGGGAATAAATTTTGCCAAAGAGTTGAGAAAACTACATAATGAACATTGTAAACATTGATCAAAGAAGTTCAAAAGAGCACACAAAAAATGTGAAAGACATCACATATGATCACCTGGAAGCATCAGTATTGCTAAAATATTCATACTGTGCAATGCTACAAATAGATTCAATAAAATCTTTTGAAAATAACACAGATAGTGTTCTGAGAATTAAAAAGAGAGAATCCTAAACTTTATTGGAACACTGCCAACAACAACAAAATCCTTAATAGTCTAAGTCGTCTTGGCCAAGAACAAAGCAAGAGATAAAATTGCCTGATTTCAGAATATAACTGAAAAGTAGTGACAATAGAATCCATCTTGTATTGTCATAAATCAAGACACATAGAAAATGGAATGAAATAGAAAATGTAAATGTAAATTCACTCATGTGTAGTGAACCCAATTTGGACAATGATGAAAAAAGTGTCTTACCAATGACTGTATTTTCAATAAATGGTTCCAAGAATATAGACATCCAAGTACTGTAGTATGAACCTACACACCTCTCTCTCAATAATTACAAAAATCAATTCAAGATGTGTTAAAGCCTTCATTGTAACAGCTAAAATTATGAAAGAAGGAGAAAAATGTAGTACGAATGTTTGAATGTGTTATGACCAACTACTCTTTTTTAGTTTAAGTTTATTGATACAGTTTAGTGTACAAAAGGATCACATTCATTATAAGGCCTAAGTACCTGTGGATAATATATCCTGATTCTTTCTTCCTCCATTCTTGTCCCCTGCTTTCAAACCACCTTCCCTTCAATGTTCATTAGGAATTACTTTCATTTTATGCTTCCTTTCTCATTTTTATTTCCTCTTCCTTTCCCTCTCCATCACCCTAGTACCTTGTTCCTTTTCAATGATTTCTTTATTTTCAAGATATCTATTGTAATTTTTTGATTATTTACATCTTCATTTTCTCATGCAAGAGAAGTGCATGTGATTATTTTTGGAAAAGATGAATCTTTATTTCAAGATAAGATCTGATCAGACACCTATCAGTTATATTATTTTGGTGAATATGTTCTACCCTTTCACATTTTTTATTATTATATTGTTTCCTACTTCAGTAACATTTTATTTATCTCAATTTTTTTTCTGATCTTGCCTTGTTTGTTCATTTTTTTTCTGTCCTCTAGTAGCAAGTATTCTTTCTTTCAGAAATATATTCAAATAATATACTTATTTTCCTCACCATTGATTTAGTTGTCATATTTTACTTCTATTTTTATTTATAAAAGCATTTTCTCATTTTCTATTTATTTTATCATAATCGTGACTTATAGGTTATTTACAAGTGAGCTGGCCAAAAACTAAATATTTCACTATCTTATGTGTCTCCATTATTAGTATCTATTTTTACGTGACTAAACTACTACATTCATATCTTTTCTTAAATACTGATAATAAAATTCAGGATTTCATGCAAAGGCTCTACCCCTGTATTAGACCTCTAGCTCTATTTCTGTTGTGATATGCTGATCTGATCAAGATTTTTTTATAACTTTATTTCATTACTCTACGTACTTAAATGTTTTGTCCACCTGATCTACTTGTCACAAGAAGTGAAACAAAATTATAATTATAATTGTGAGTTTGTCTATAGTATTCTATCTTTCATTGATATGTTGCTATGTTGTTGTGTCTTCTAGGTGAGCTGATCCACCATCAGTCCATAATGACTGTGCTTGCTCTTAGCAAATCTAAGCTTTCTGGAATTTTCTTCTGACATTAATATGAGCTTCCAATTTTTGTTGTTAATGATCCTTACTTCTAAATTATTTCACTCCTGTATCTTTCATTTGTTCACAGTTGCAGTGAATGTCTTCTAGATATTGTAATGTTGGTTTTCCCTTTATTAAAAACAAAGTCCTGGGGACACCCACTCAGGACCCCCTTCCTGTCCCTCTCTTGGACTAGGAGCTTTCTTTCCCCCAATAAATATGTTCTGCTCATAAAAAAAGTCCTACAACTTCTACTTTTATTTACAGTGCTTGTGTCATCAAATTTCATTGAAATTATTGATAGAATTGGATTGCTAATCTATGCTTTACATTTTTTGCCTTTTGTTTTGGGGCCTACGTTGATTCATTCATTTTAATATTTCTATTTTGTCTGTACTGGTTAAACTACGTCAACTTGATTGCCTTGGAAACAACTCAGAAAATTGGTTAAACACAGGTCTGGGTGTATCCCGGTGGGCCAAGAGCCATAAACTTCACTGCTCTAGCTGGTGCCTCATCCCTCTCTCAGGCAGTGCTCCCTGCTCTGTTTCCAGGCCACCATGCACCAAGCATTTTTGCTCTGTCTTGTGCATCCACTCAGGAATTACTACCCTGAACTGAATGTCTGGAACTATAATCCAAATTAGATCTATCATCCTTTAAATTGGGGGAATATTCTTGTCTCACCAACAAGACACCTAACATATGCTATGAATATTATTAATTATTTTACCATATTAATTATATCATTTTATAGTTTCATGAGCCTATTGTATATTTGTAGCTTTCCACAATCATCTGTGCCTATTTGTATATCTCTTCATATATAAAATGCAAAGATCATAATCATGTACTTTCAGGATCTCTCTCACACACATTGTACTCTTTTATCATTGCATGTTAGGCATATTAGTGACCCACAATAAATTGTGTTTTAGACAATCAGTTATTTTCCTACAAATTTATTCTTCTATTTTGAAATATGGCTTTATTCCTTAAAATTCTAAAATAGTGTTTATCTTTTAAGTAATTTAAAGTCACTACTCCACTGTCATCTGAATTAGAGTTCTTGATAAGAATGATTCACCATATATAATGTATCTATTTTGCTTCACTCAAGATTTTCTCATAAGTTTGTTTCCAGAATATAAAAAATGATGCACCTATTTTTTTATTTATGATTATTTTATTTGCTTCTTAATTAGTATATTTTTTCTATTTGTTTTTCTGTGTTTATTTTATCCACATTTTTTAACTTCCACTATTATTGGATGATTATTTAAGATGTCAAGATTTTCTTAATATGGACAACAGTCATGAGGGTATTACATTGTTTGATATTTTTCTGATGATTGCAATTTTGTGGTGGTTTTATTCACTCTTATTTTTTCTGTTTATTTGAATTATTTCTACTAATTTCTAAATAATATTATTTTTCACAAAAGTGTATATTATGAAATAAATCATCACAGTATTCTTCCATCTACTTTTAAAATTTCTACTTCTATTCAGACATGGTAACACACACCATGGAGTCTGGCGCTCTGGAAGGCTGAGGCAGGAGGACTATAATTCTGACACAGCCCATACAGTTTACTGACCTTGAGAAGCTGTCTCAAAAATAGACAGATGGTTGTGATTGCAGCTTGGAGAAAATGGACAGGGTTCAGTATGTAGTGCAATGAATAAATCTACAAAAATAAATGTTTACTCTTTTAACAATTTTTTTGTAGAGAATCTGTGTCTGCTTAAGCACTTTACATGTTTAACTTTCCATTCTGTTTTTGTGTGTGTGTATGTGTTTTTGGGGGTTTGTTTGTTTGTTTGTTTGTTTTTGTCTTTTTGAGACAGGGTCTCGCTATGCAGTTCAGGCTGGCCTTGAGCTCAGTTTTGTAGCCCAGGATGGTCTTGAACTCATACCAATCCTCCTGCCTCAGCCTCCCTAGTGCTGAGATTACAGGCGTGAGCCGCCACGCCCGGCTTCCATTCTGTTTTTTATGTCTTAATTATATTGACTTCTAAATTCCTACTCAGTAAGGATACTACATAAGCCACCTCTAATGTTAATTTTCTGGAGTATTTTTCCCTATAACAAATGCACACTTTGTATTTTCTTTTTCACAAGTATTTCATGATATTTAATTAAGTGCTACTGTGGGAAAAGAGATGGCCTAAACAGATGACATCCCCTTCAAGATGTGGGCCCTACTCCATTCTTGTTAGCCAGATGGTGTGATGAGTTAGGTTAACATGCTGCATTTTTTGTATTTATTTATCTGATTTTATGTATGCATGTATGTATGTATTTATTGCTGCTGTATTTAGATTAGTGTATCGCTAGACTTCAGGTCCTCAGTGTTAGACTATTGCTAGTTCTCCATGCTTTTATGAGTTCTAAAATGTTGGAGCTTTTCTTTTTTTTTTTTTTTTTTTTTTTTTTTTTTTTTTTTTTTTTTTTTTTTTTTTTTTTTTTTTTTGTCTTCTTGAGACAAGGTCTCACTAGGCCTCAGCCTCCCAAGTGCTGGGATTACAGGTGTGCGTCACCATGCCCAGCCTGGAGCTTTTCAATAACTGCGGACCTCAGAAAATGAGAGTTGAGCTCTATCTCACTCAGGTTTTTCCTTATTTCTAACACTAGACAATAGTCCCTTGTCTCTTACTGAAAGATTGATGTTGGAAGAGGGAGAAGGACACAAACTTTTCAGTTCACCTGCAGCCTCAGGCTCAGTCAAACCTTGTGGCTCTGAGATTAGCAGTGAGTGAGAGACAATGTCCTTGCATCTTAAGAACAGACAGCTTCTCTGTGGAGAGCTGGCCCTGGCACACAGGTGCACACTTTAGTGTTCTACTGCTGGCATCCTGTGTCTGTTGTCTCGGCACAGAATTCTTGGTATTAGCTGTCTTACTCTCACTGAGGAGTGAAAGTCATTTTTGTGTAGTGCTACTGTAGTGCTGTCCTTGCCCAGGGGAGAGAGATTATGCCTGACATTAGACAAGAATCTGGTATGTGAGCAAGATTTGTGCCCAACACCTCACGGCTCCCATTCACCACCATGCACTGAAGAAAGGTTCAGGCAGAGAATACAGTCCCCTGGACACCCTTAACCAATCTCAGGCACTGTCATGTCCTAAGGGACAGTGACACAAAGGCAATACCTCTCCATCTGTTATTTTCAAATAGTACTGAAAGAAAGAGGAAAAATAACTTTCCCCTTGATTAGGTAGAGTTTCAGATTGTTGTTGCTTATATGCCTATTTGGATCTCAGAGATAATTTAAACCATCCCAGTAGTAAGCATTGGGCTTGCTAAAGTTTTATATATACTTTTTTCAATGTAGATTTATGATTTCCACTTTCTTTTCTAATTTTCTGCCAAGATAACAATGCTGTAGGTGTCTCCATCGCTCCTCATGTATGGTAGGGGCTCTTTGGCGCTGTCTCAGTCTATCTGGCTGCTTTTCAAGAATAAACCTCAGAAAGCCTTAAAAATACCATGTTCCAAGTTATTTGCTTTTTCTAGTTTTTAGCATATGACATTTATTTGCTCATATATATATATATATCAGAAATCAAACTTGGTTAATTATATTTGAAGTTTTTTTCAGTGTTAACCCTTAGATCTACATAAAGAAGAATGATCATAGAAATCAAGATTTCAACAGGGTTCTACAATCTCACTGCATGACTAAAACAGTTTTTTTCTTCTCAAGTAATAATAACACACATTTAATGAGAAAACTGAAAACCTGTGAACAGTATTGTTTTACATGAATTATTCACATTTAATCAGCAGACAAGCCCCTTGAGAATTTGCTTTGTGGCCTCATCTAAGGAAATCATGACCTGTCATTGGGCACAACAGTGCAGTGTGAAAAAAAAAGAATTTGAGTAGCTTGACTTCAGTCTTCTACTCTAATCCCTCAGCAGCAGCAAGCCCTGTTTCATATTTGTCCTTTTTCTAATGAGTAGACTTTTTTCAGCTTTCTTTTGTAAGACATGCCAGAGCCTAAAACACAGGTATATGAAATATGTAATCATTGTGGATCTTTCAACTAAGGTCCCGTAAATATCTACACACAGTCTCAGTTCTCAGTTATGAAAATAACTTTTGCCCAGGATTTTGTATTCTTCTTTTTAGTGGGAGCCCTGCCTCAAGCTTCAGGTTTGTACCAGATGGTTGCCAATTGCAAATCAAGTAAGAGAGAAATAAAATACCCTAACCTTCTGCTTCCAGGCAACATGTATCCAATAAAAACAATAGAAAGCAGATTAATTGTGAAAATTAATAGACTATTTACCAGCTAACACATTAATAGAAAAAAAATTAACAGAAAGATATGTGACAGCAGTAACAAGTGTCTTTTATTCATAAAGTAAGGAATAGGACCTGTAAACAAATGTGCAATTTTTGAAATAGATTCTCATTATTGAAGAATTTGAGTCAATAAAGTGTAGCAACTCATTGGTTCCCAAGGTTAACTGGAGGTGATAATATTGAAAGAGGAATTTTTCTGGGCCATAAAAGTCTGTCAAATCATTAGATTCTCTTTTAACCTGCTGTTCAGTCCTGTCAGCTTAGTCTTTCTAACATTTGAGAATGCAGCCGAGAAGAGGAAGGATCAATCCTTATGAATGACAACAAAATGGATGTGTCTTCATTCCTGTTGCAAATATTCTCCCTCGCTATGTGAAAGTGAAAAGCCATTCTTGAAAAATAGGAAAGGAAATAGAAAAACCTGCTGGAAGAATTTCTTTCTTCACTCTTCGCCTTTGTCTGTCTACCTTGTCATATTTCTTAGTCATTTGTTACTTTTTTCATCTGATTTCCTTACCTGTTTGATCCTCCCCATTCCTCTTAGCAAGACTTTTTAATCTCCCTTCACAAATTGTACTATATTTCATATTCTCTTTCTTTCACTATGACAGTAATTCTTCACTTCTAAGTGCAGTAATAAGAAACTGAATTCTCATTTCCTTCTATTCTGAGGGAAATAATCCAAAATCAGTAATGAGACAGGTGACACAATGGCTTTGTAAGAGATTACTGACCAATAAGACGCCTGATATCTGGATTTACATGTACGTTTGTGTATGTACTGTATGGTATGTCTTCTGTGCCTCGGTGTTTCTCCATGAGTGTATGTGTGTCTGTGTGATACAGACTCTGCTTGTGCGTGTGGGTGTGCTATTTGTATGTGTCTTGTGTCCTGCGAATATATATAGTTGTTATGGTTTATGTTTAGTTGTCCCCCCAAAGCCTCATGCAGTCATGGGGCAGGGACTTCTATAGATTGAGACTTGACTCATGAGTCACTGGGATTATATGTTTTAATACTGATAGGATTATGGTCTGAGTAGTTCTGGGATTATGGGTGTAGCCTAAGGCGGATAGGCTGAGGCAGAGGATCTGAATGTAATAGAAAGAGAGACAGACAGAAAGACTAGTGCTGTTGTTTTGCTGCCCTTTTGGTTGGCTGCCTCTGTCACCATTTTGTTGCTGTTCTGCCGCCATAAACTGTGTGCTTTCTGCTCTGTTCCACTCAGCCTTGGGCCAGCCTAATATGATCTGAAACCTGCACAAACTGTGAGCTAAATAAACCTTTCTTTCCTTCATTTTGGGTGTCAGGTATCTGTCCCAGCAATGAGTAAAAAGTAACTAAGACAGAATTTGGTACCAGAGAAGTGAGGTCATTGCTGTGACTAACCTGACCATGTGGATTACAAGCTTTTGGGAATGGCTTACAGGAAGAGATAGGAAAGGTTCAGAGATGTCGGCTACAAGTAGAGCACTGGAACACCTTGGGTTGTTCTGTTTGGGAGATTCTGGTCAGAACTCAGACCAGAAGACTAGCCTGAAGCCTAGGTATAAAGAATGTCTTATGAGCAGAGATTGGAAATGTTTGGAGAGGTCGTCTGGAAAAGCTTCGGCTGTTCTGTAGGGGAGATTCTGGTCAGAACTCAGCCCAGAAGACCGACAGAGGCCTGCTTATAAAGACCAGGCTGAGGGGGTTTCTGTCAGGAAAAAAGGACAGCACTGGTTATTGGACTCCAGATGATTTGTGCTATGGATTGGCTGAAAGTCTGTCAGAATTCTGCTGATGCCCAAAGATTTTGCCTAAGACTGAAATTAAGCACGGTGGACTGATTAATCTTTCAAGAGATATTTAAAATTAGCAGACTATTGGGGAGGTGGCATGGTTGTTACTGGCAGCTTTTAGCCAGATTTATGTTGAAAATCAAGAGCAAAGAGTCAAGCACGATGATTTAAAATGTGAGTTTGGCCAGCAAGGATGTACCAGGAGAGTTGTAGACTGCAAAAATGGAGCTAAAAGGATCTCCATTGCTGGGAAGGAACCAAAGAATCAAAACAATGGCCTGAGGGCATTACAAGAGGTAGTAGCTCTCCACCCTTTTCAGCCTCAGAAGTGCAAAGGAGACAGGTTTTGCCTTGAGAAGAAAGCTGCAGAGACCCAAGTACCAGAATGCTGGCAGCGGACAAACAAGTTCCAAAATAGTGCCGGCATGGTAAATATATTTTTCAGAATCAGAGTCAGAGTGCTCAGCAATCTAGGCCCTCAACCCCTTCAGCCAAGAGAGAAGGAAGCCCGGCTACTGCTCCAGCTGGCAGCAACCTTTGGCATCATCCACATAGGTCTATGCAGAATGCGATAGTTCTGAAGTTAAAAAGACTTCTACCTCAATTTCAGAAGAAGGCCTGGGAGGCCAGGCAGTGTACAAAGATGAGTGTGAGAAGCCTGTTCAGTGGAAATCCCAGAAGTTTGGAAAAGCGAGGAACATGTTTCATGTAAAGAGGGGGCAAAGCCAGCCTAAGAGAAAAGCCATGGAAACTACCTCCAAGAGTGTTGTAGGGGCAAAGCCAAGTAAGGCCTTTGGAGCCCACAATTCAGTGCAGACTGTTTTGGATGTTCCATTTGGAACTATGGAGTTTAATGTTTACCCTGCTGGGTTTTGGACATGTGTTGGTCCCAATGTTTGTATTACCCTGTTGTTTGCAACCTTTGGAATCATAATGTTTATCTTATGCTTCTGA
The DNA here is from genome assembly GCA_004027025.1 of Myocastor coypus. Classification (NCBI taxonomy): domain Eukaryota; kingdom Metazoa; phylum Chordata; class Mammalia; order Rodentia; family Myocastoridae; genus Myocastor; species Myocastor coypus. The sequence goes on from PVJA010008249.1 coordinate 17,738, forward strand.
ATGTTGGATATGTTTAACTTTTCTATTGTACAGGGCCTCACAGTTGAAAGTTTTCCTTGGATCTTGGAGGAGACTTGGGATTGGACTTTTCAGCAATGCTGAAACTGTTGGGACTTTGGCAACTCTTCCAGATGGACTAAAATGTCTTTTGCCAAAGGGATATGTATAAGATTTTGGGGGTGCAGGAGCAGAATGTTATGGTTTATGTCTAATTGTCCCCCCTAAGCCTCATGCAGTCATGGGACAGGGACTTCTATAGATTGAGACTTGACTCATGAGTCACTGGGATAATACTGATGGAATTATGGTCTGAGTACTTCTGGGATTATGGGTGTAGCCTAAGGCGAATAGGCTGAGGTGGAGAGCCTGAATGTAACAGAAAGAGAGACAGAGAGACAGACTAGTGCTGTTACTCTGATGCTGTGTTTGGTTGGCTGCCTCCGTCACCATTTTGTTGCTGTTCTGTTGCCATGAACTGTATGCTCTCTGCTCTGTTCCACTCAGTTTTGGGCCAGCCTAATATGACCTGAAACCTGCACAAACTGCGAGCTAAATAAACCTTTCCTTCCTTCAGTCTGGGTGCCAGGTATTTGTCCCAGCAACGAGGGAAAAGTAATTAAGACAATGGTGCATAATCGATCTGTAAATAATTAACTTCAGACTTATGAAAATAGTAAGTGGCTTGGTCTTGAGATGTTTCAGGTAAGTTTGTGGATTTATTCAGAAGACATGTTTGTCTTTATTTAAAGACTACTGTGGTAAAAAGTGCAAAAAGAATAGCTAGACCTGAAAAGGTTAATCATTACTAAAAAAAGGCATAGATCATATTGCATGCATTTTTAACTGGAACTATAATTTTTAAATTAGGGAAAGAGCCAGAACCAGATCCTCAATATAATGTAAACATATTATTTATATTCTGAAGGATAAATAATTTGCTTCACATTGTTTGTCTCCCACCCTAAGACTATGGCAAGACTGTGGAAGCTTTGATATTTTCAACATGTATAGCTAAACCATTTAGGTATTATAAAAAAACAAAGTAGACATAAGATTGTAAGATTACATTATTGGATTGACAATAGTGAAGTTCCAGTGAGAAAGTTTGAATGGTCATTATATTCAAGACATCTACTAATTAGATGCTAATAAAGTCAGTCAGGTATGCAGGTAAGCCTGTGGTTTTATTGCATATAGTTTAAAATATTTTAATGTTATTTATGTATTATATTAATTTATAAGGAGTTGATAAAGTGAAGATTAACTTTCTATGATTAAAATTTAAGACATGAAAAAATGGCTACTGAAATCAACATTTCCAAAAAAAAACCTAATAACCAGGTTTTTT
>PVJA010008249.1:19185-33196 GCA_004027025.1 Myocastor coypus
TTTTTTTTTTTTTTTTTTTTTTTTTTTTTTTTTTTTTTTTTTTTTTTTTTTTTTGTGTCTTTTTGAGACAGGGTCTCGCTGTACAGTTCAGGCTGGCCTTAAGCTCAGTTTTGTAGCCCAGGCTGGTCTCGACCTCTCACTGATCCTCCTGCCTCAACTTCCCGAGTACTGGGATTACAGGTGTGCACAACCACGCCCGGCTTTGCTCCTGATGTTTCTAAGAACAGTTTAACATATTTGACTTTCTGAGGCAAACACATCATGAAAAATATAAGTAAAGGAGGTGAGGATTATTTCTGATATTGTTCTTTGTAAAAACTTTATGTGTGTAAAGAGACCAAGCTTATGTTATGCATCCGGAGCATTACACATCACATTAGTTAATAAATTAATGGAAATTTTGTAATCAACTTCTACAATATTTATAACCAAAAAATTGTTTTAGACATTTTTATCCTTATTACTTACCTTTTTTTTTTTTTTTTTTTTTTTTTTTTTTTTTTTTTTTTTTTTTTTTTTTTTTTTTTTTTTTTTTTTTTTTTTTTTTTTTTTTTTTTTTTTTTTTTTTTTTTTTTTTTTTTTTTTTTTTTTTTTTGTCTTTTTGAGGCAGCGTCTCACTATGCAGTTCAGGCTGGCCTTGAGCTCACTTTTGTAGTCCAGGCTGGTCTCGAAATCGCACCAATCCTCCTGCCTCAGCCTCCCAAGTGCTGGGATTACAGGCATGAGCCACCACGCCCGGCCTTACCCTTTTCTTATTTGTTCATATTTGTAGTACATAATATTCACATTCCTTGTGGGAGATTAATACAGTGCACAATGCAGCTTAGTTCCTTTTAAAATGCCATTTAGGGCTGGGAAGATAGCTCAGCAGTCTAAATGCTTGCCTGGCAAGTTCAAGCTCTCGAGTTGGTTCCTGGTACCACTTGCCTTGCTGGCCCGAGAACCCCAGAGGTGTGTGCCAGCCCAAAACTGGATATAGTGGCACATGCCTATAATCCTAGCACAGAAGAAGCTGAGACAGGAAGATTATCATGAGTCCAAACTGTGTAGTAAATCCTTTATCAAATAAATAAATAAAATAAAAAATGTTTTAAAAATATAATTTAGTTTTCAGTGAGATGTAGAATTCTACATAATTATATACCATAATGATTTCTCTTATAACATTAATTATGTAGTTATATGTAAGTTGACTAGGTACATCTTCGTTAAATATTCCATGTACTAATTTTAAAAATTAAATCATTTCAGGGGCTGGGGAGATAGCTCTGTGACACAAGTGCCTGCCTGGAAAGTGCAAGGTCATAAGTTTGAACCCTGGTCCTGCCAAAAAAAAAAAAAAAAAAGGAAATTAAATATTTTTATGTTTTTATTATGATAAGGAAAGTGGTACACATGCTGAAAACACTTTTGGACACATTCCAGAGATGGCATTGTAATAAATTTAGTATTTATTTTAAAAATATTATTTTCAAGATAAATAAAAATAAATTTAGTGTTATGAATTTGCTTTTATTCAACACCCTGAAAATTTGTTTGTACATACTTTTCTCAATCTGTGTCTGATTCTGAATAGTAATAATTTGTGGAAAAGGCTTCAGGTAAGCTAACTAAAATTAGAATTAATGGAAGTATTATCTATTACATTAATACTTGGCTGTTTGTTCAAGTTTTCTCCACTTAGTACTGAGTCAGCTTTATGTGAATACATCAGGAGGGAAAGAACACATCACCTTCTGGACATGCCACTATCTAATGAAGTACATTTTGCTGAAGATGTCCTCTCTGTGGCTCTGGTCTAGTGCTTTGGAGATGAACAAGAAAGACTCATATGTAAATGCATTCAGTGAGAGTATAGGACTTTGTATTCTTCTTTTTCTTTCTTTTTTCTATTTTTTTCTTTTGCTTTGTTTTATTTTATCTGCTTTCAGATGAATGATTTTTACTACTAGAAATACTTAGTCACTTTTTCACATACACAGGGATGCAGTACACCAGGAAACCTTTGAACAGTAAAGAATAAAGTTAACATTCACATAGTCACTAATTATTTATCATACCGTATGTGTTTTCTTTAATTTATTGTATAAATAGCTATTAAATCACACACTAAGACCAATTTTAATTTAGCAGGAACCTGGCCGGGCGTGGTGGTGTACGCCTGTAATCCCAGCACTCGGGAGGCTGAGGCAGGAGGATTGGTGTGAGTTCGAGACCATCCTGGGCTACAAAAGTGAGCTTAAGGTCAGCCTCAGCCTCAACTGCATAGTGAGACCCTGTCTCAAAAAGACAAAAAAAAAAAAATAGTAGGAACTTAAAATTTGTATATTTTCAAGCTATTTATTTTATGTTTGTTCTGTATATATTTAGTTTCTTTCTCTCTGTATGTTTCTCTATGTCGTTATTTATCTCTGTTTTTTGGTTTCCCTGTCAACTGTCTGTCTGTCTGTCTGTTCTGCTTTCTTGAGAAATGCATGAAAAAAATCAAAGAATAAGAATAAAGTCTTAATTCAGTACAAATTTATTGAGTTTTAAAAATTTTTGAACAGCTTTAAGAGATAGTGTACAACATGATTATGTACTAGAGACAACAAATTGCAGAAGTTACAGATGCAAAGATTAATTAACCATTGACTGATTTAACAGCATAACTAATTTATATTTAGTTTAGTCACAAATAATACATATAAAATGAAGCTTTTATTTGTATAGACCTATTTCTTTGTATAAAATATCTATGATTGCCTCTATTTAACCTTACCTCATTTCCACCCTGAAACTTAAATGTTTTCTAACACAGTTATCGATTTCAATATGCAGTTATCTCTAAAAGCAAACCTTAGGACAGGTAGTTTCCTAGGAATTTGAAATAAAACAGTAAACAAAACAACTTAATCTTCATAGGCTCATGGAGATTACAAACTAGTAGAAAGAAACAGGCAATAAGCAACCATCTGAAATCTATAGTCTACAATGGCGTGATAAAGTTTGTGAGAGAAAGAAAACAGGAATGCATGGAAGATGATGAAGAACAGAGTACAAAGGGGAATAGTATTCTCAAACGCATCCATGCTGCTGAGGTGTTGTTTATATAAAAACCCGAAGGCGAGAAAAAGAAATGGGCCATGCATGGATCTGGCTGTCCAAAATTGTACGGCTTAGGAAAGAGCCAGACAGAATCCACGAAGCCGGTGCTCCCCTGGTCCACTGGCTGGAATGTGAATGGTCAAAATAGAATGTGTGAACAAGAGATAAGAATGTGCTATTGAGTCTAAATTTCTACAGGTAAATTACCATAGTACCTTAAGTTTGCATTTTTACAATGATGGGAATCGAAAAGGAGTTCAAAAAGAATGAAAATACTGATCTTATATTTTTAGTTATCACGTGTTGATGTTCTCTTGAGAGTAGACTATAGTTGGGGAAGAGTAGAAGTTGACACAGTGACAAAGTCTGGTGTTCTTTTTGCAGTATTTCCATGCTTAGAATTTAGCTCTCTTGTCAAACATTGCCTTATGTTGCTGCTTATTCAGAGCTACATAAAATCATTTTCCACAGTGTGTCACATAGTGCTCTGTGTTTTCTTCTGTATGATGACTGATAAAAGGCATGCTATCCTTGAGGAGGCCTGATGGCCAAAGGTGAGTGGCAAAGCAATTACAAAAAAGATACCTTGATGTTTTGTCAGCTTCAACTAAGTTCTATAGCATCCATCTGCACAAATATTTTCAAGCTACTTTGTAGAGAGTAAAATGAAGCAGCTGAAAACTAAAAGTCAAGAATGTTCCAAGATCATAATAATTTTTCTCCTTAAATTATGGTCATTTTTTCAACGATGAAAGTATTACTTTTATTTGCATCATTAATTCCTTATTACCTTTATTTTCCTTTTAGCTTCCAGACTTTCTTCTCTGGGAAGAATTAGGATGTGGAATCCTAGGAGTGTCTGAATTGAACTCTGAAGTTCATCATGGTCAGTGAACCATTGGAGATGAGGGCTGACCGATGCTATCAACTGCTGAGCATGCAGGATGCTTTAGCTTTGCTTCTTTCATTAAACCTGGAAAAATAGAAGCATTTCAACTGTTGGAAAATTATTCATGCAGCTGAAGGAAAGAGAAGGGATGTAAAGAAACAAAGTTAGTTGCAACTCTAAGCATTGCCAGATGCCTTGTTCGGAGGGCAGGACGACCTATATAAAACAATTAAAATCAAAGAACACTGAGGACTTCAAGATTTTTAAAGCAAATTGGATGAAAGCAACTTTGAATGTGTCCTTTGTATTGAGTCTGTGTTTCCCTATTTGGAAATGAGGAGAATGTTAAGAGCCCAACAAATGTCAGACACCTGGTATTTAAATGTGGCATCCCTCGTTCAGTACATATGTTTTCTCTTGAAAGCATTAAAATCTCCATTGTGTCTCTTTCTCCATTTGTAAGGTGGAAGTAATTATAATTCATTGAGTTTTGTAGGGCATAAAGAGTGAATAGGGAAATAATAGGTGCTCAATAAATGTCACACGATTGATATTATTATCATCTTTATATGTTATGTCACTGCTTCAAGCAATTTATAGTCTTTTTAAATTAAACAGCTAAAGGTCTTGGTGAAAGTACTTTTGATAAAATCAGTCACTTCTGTAAAACTCATATTAAGAAGATATGAATAATTGGATGCAATGTGCGAAGAATTATATGGAAGATTTAACTGTAGGCCAAGTTGTAAGACAGAGAAGAGTATCAGAACTGACATAGAACAGATAAAGTTCATGGAGAATAGCTGCTCTTAAGACAGAGATAACATATGTAAAACTGGAAATGCTGCCACGAATTTGCATGTTTCTTAAGAGTTAAAGGATAAAATTATATGTTATAATTAAATGATAATTTGAATATCATCTGTTTTAATTCAATTATGGAACACACCAAAGGCTATCTGGATGACTTCAAATGTGACTGAAAGATTAAAGCTTCTATTGTAAGCTTTCAAGGAGAACTCACAAGATGTAATTAACATTTACACAGCGCTGGAGCGGAAGAGTATGCAAGGGCTGTGTATCCTAAGTGAGGAACTCTGGAACTATTTCAATAAAATTGTATCCAGCACAAAGAGCCAAAGTTATGATAAAGGCAAAGAATAAAGTTAGGGCGCATGCCCCGAATTCCATATAGACCATAATGACTAATTAGATACAGAGAGGAGAAACCAAGGCAGACTGATGCTTGTGGCAGCCTCCAAATCTTGGACAATGTATTCTGAAAAATGTGGACAGACACAAAACGTGAAGAGGTACTGGAAGAAGAAGAGAAGGTCAAAAACATGTTTCATGATAGCCATTTACTGAAATATCCTGAAAATTGTGAAAAGCTAATTCAGTATAATTATAATCCATGAAAATAGAAAAAAAATACATTAACGTAAGTAAATATTTCAGAATAATAAGTACATTGAAAATATTTTTCTACTTCTTTCTTAGCATAATTATGTACCAAAAAGTCACCACTAAAAATTCTTCTACATATAGATTCCTAAGCTCAGTGTTGCTTTCTATGACTTAAAACTTAAATACCCAGTTCTAAATGTGATTCCCCTGATAATTCACCTATCATGTTTCTTAAAGTCTATTCATTCATAACCTCTTAACACTGGATTCGAATATCATGTATCACGGATGACCACAGAGTTAGAAATCTGCAGGTCTTGCCTAGGTTTTCCAACTTTCTCTCACACCTCACACCTAATCACTTACTGGAGGTAAAAATGAAGATGTGTCCCACCTTGGTGCTTGTCTCTTCTGCGATACTGCTGATTTAGTTGATAATCTCTCAACTTCTCTCCACTACATTTGTCACACAGCACTCCAAGTTGGACTTAGTATAACACAAAATAAAGTCACGTCAAATCCTTGCTAAAAGCACATCACAAGATGTAATTAGCATTTACACAGCACTGGAGGGGCAGAGTGTGCAAGGGCTGTGTAGCCCAAGTGACGAACTTACATCAGTAGTCTCCTCCCACACTGCAGCTCCGAGCCCCCTTACCTGTATTCAGCCCTAAAGAGTAACATCATTTACTTTTATTTTATTGTTTACATTTTCTCAAACCTGAACCTAGAATTTGCATATATTATTTACCATAAACAGGAACATCATCACTCATGAATGCTTCTGTTTGCAAACAATCCAGTTCACAGAAGCATTCATATAAATTTTGTTTCTGTAAACAAACTCCGCAGTGAGTGAACAACACAATGATCACCATCTTGCTCACACAATCTTCTCCAAAACCACAAAAGCAAATTAATGAACCAAGTACCGCTGTATGTATAATGTGATTAACCCACAATAAATGCAAAATTATAACAGATGAAATGATCAAAAGAAAAAGTAAAACATATCTTGACATTATATTAATTGGAAGTTCACAAATGTTAAAGTCTAAAAGCATCTAAATTTCAAACTAACTTTAGTTGAACAAAGGTTAGCTGTACTATGAGAAAGAGAAGCTCTTGAAAACTGTTTCATAAGGTATATTAAGTGTTTTGAGACTAATCATTCTTTTATCTCTAAATAATTAAGGAGTAATTCTGCTAAGTAATTGCAGTGGAAAAGAAGTTATACAAAAGTTACTTAGAAAACTGTAGTCTCATTCTCTTATTAACTGGCTATGTTCTCCACAGAGGACTGAAATAAATGATTTTTTTTCTGAAAAGTATTATTTCTTGTAGAATTTGTGTTTGTCTTTGGAAAGGTAAAAGTAAATGGAGGATAGTGCTTTTAGTGTTTTGTACTAAATAAATTTAATCAATGATGTTCTCTAATTCCTGAGCTTGATACTTACAATTTCCCTTGAGATGGACACATCTGCTCTGGAAAGGTAGTGCCCATAATCAAACTTATTAGATGTGCCTATAATTAAAGTTAACAGTGCTTGAGTAGGGACTTGAGGGTTATTCAGTGGAAAGAAGACCTGAGATTTTCAGATATAGGCTTCATAAAACTACTCTTGGTTATTCAGACACTTTCTGTGCCTTATTTTTCAATGGGGGCACATTTATACCGCTGTGAAGTGTAATTGTGACTACTTTAGTATATTGCCTTTCTATTGTTGTGATATACGGTTTTAAGATCTCTCAATTTGCCAAATTATTTCTAATTAAACTAGAGGTAAGCAATATTTAAATATATAAAGTGTTATATAATATATTTGGGTCATTACTTTAATAGTAAGTGATGCCACAAAAATATTGAAAATTGAAAACAACTTTGAAGATACGCAGAAGTATCTAAATTTTACTTAAATTTGTTTCAATCCTATTTTTTACAGCTCATGATGAAAGGCCTTTATTTCATGCTGAGAAATGTGCAAGGGTTTCCCTATGCTGATATGACTCTTCGCTTTCCAAATATAGCTGTGAAATTTCAATCTTCATTGTGTGACATTGCTAGGAAACATTAAGTTCAGAATTTTCAGTCCCATTCCACACTTCTCTATCATTTTTTATGGTCAGGTAACTAACTACTTGGAAGCATTTTTCACACTGAACTTCTTGGATGTGCCTCAGATACGCATCTTTCACTGTATCTGGTCATGTGTGAGCTGGGAAATAATATCTACATATTTACACCACATTTTAGAAAGAGGAAGCATTCTCAAATCCAGGGAAATTCTGAGAGCTTGTCAATGACTATATCGGTCTAATGAGTCTGTGTTTGACCACCAAATAGTTCTACTTGGGGCACAGACTACAGGGACTCCCGCACCATCTCCCAAGGTAGCACAGTTCTTGCCACCTCTACTTCTTCACTAGGTTAGAAAGTCATTATTTACAGCTACCAGCTTTTGAACCTTTTCATTTCCCTAATATATTTCATGCATTTGTTTCTGTGTTCTTCTTTTTTAAGAATAGAATATTTATTGGGCGAGAAAGCTTCTGTCCAAGAGGGGAACAAAAGGGGGACCCTAGTGGGTTGCCCCTCTGTGTTCTTATAGGTGTTGGGGTTTAAAATAATATACTGTGATGCATGTGCCATTAGAGAAAACAATATGTAGGGAGCACTGTACACAGCAGAATTACTGTGCACAGATTTGGCGTTCTTACTCATTTCAAGCATAATCTCTAAATCACTATTCTCAACTGTGGAGTTTGACTCCAACACTGGGTACACTGGCATCTCCAAAGTGGATGCCTGAAAAGGAATGCTGTAATACACGATCTATGGGCTTCATGGAAAAATTTTACCATCACAATATTTTCCTTCATCTCCTCAAATATTTCACTTGACTATTTTATAGGCTTAAGAACGTGATAAGAACCTATATCTATGACATGTATTTAAATTTGCATTCGTGTTTGTGTTGTATATCCACATATATGCGTGTCCTGGTTACTTTTCTCTTGTTGCTGGACAAACACCCAACACATATAATGAGGGAAGGAAAGGTTTCTTTTGCACACAGTTACTTCAGGTTTCATTCCATGTTTGGCTGGCTCCATGGCTGAGTGGCACAAGATAGAGGGCCATCAATGCATTGTGGTGAAAGGCAGCAAAAACAACAAGAGCAAAAGGGAGGGGTAACAGTAACAATGACTACAAAGAGCACCTCTGCCTCACTTAAGTAGCATTCAGGCTATGTGCTCCAGGCTGGGCATAATTCATACCCATAATCCCATGATCCAGTGGATTATGAATTAATTAGAAACTCTAGAAATCTTCCCCATGACTTCCCCATGAAGCTTTAGGCACAAGCCATAACAGTATGCACTTGTATATGTTTCTATATCTTCATATTTGTCTTTTAATATAAAGTGATTATAGTACCTAAGATAATTTTAAAAAGTAGCAGTTTTTGTTTGTTTGTTTTGTATTTTAGGGAAGGGTCTACAGGGTGTTCGGGGTCTCACTACTAGATGGGACTCATAGTGATTCACCTGTGTACAGTCTCCTAAGAGCTGGGATTATAGGTGCTCGCCACCAGGCCCAGTCTCATTTCCCATCTCAACACACCCGTGGGGTAGGGCAGGCAGGGGAGGCTCAGGAATCGAACCCCTGCTTGAAGACATTTTAACCTGGCAGTGATCATTAAAATCAGTTTGTAATGTATCTTCAGTATCAAGGATATTGTCTAACCTGTGGTATATATTCAATAAATACTTGTAAGATGAATATATGCATTTTGCTTGCTAAGTATGAAATATGACAACATGAGTATGAAATAAAATGCAGAAATATAGGTTGCGTGTGCATTCACTCATATGTGTATAATCTATAAAAGCTAATGTTCTGTTTTAATTATTCAAATTAAATATGAAAAAATTTCCTCAAATCTGTTGGATTTTTTGTATGCAGATCTGAATTATATTGCTTAAAGATACACTGGTAAAGCTGAGGGGTCACTACTCAAAGAATTTCTCTTCACTTAGAAATAGACATGCCTAACACAAAGTGTATTTTAGACAATGTATCAGATTATACACAATTTCATAAGATTTGTGGGAATGAAGTCATGTTATGTGTTTTATGATTTATATTTTTATCTCATTTCTTTTTTTCCCTTCTCAATACAATGTACTAGGGATCTATGATTGCTTATTTATGAGGTGCATGCCTAATTTTTAAAAAAATGTATGAGGTATGCACGTGCTCCTGTTCACATCATATTTCTCACACAGATTCATATTGATATCATCTCCTATATTAAAGCATTGCAACAATGAACTTAAGGAATATAATATAATTTTATACAACTTTATGCACAATAAATTACTCAAAACATTCTTAAAAAATAAAGTATATATGCATTTACTTTCTGTATTTAACTTTCTTATGAGATTTTACCTAATACATTCTACCTTTGTTCCTAACTTACTCTGCATTGTCCTGAATCACTGTACACAAATGTGTATTATTTTACAGGGAAGACAAAACCAGTATTGCCATTTTTGGCAATATGAGTCACTTATTCATTTCGCTTTTGGCTTTGGTTTTGCCTTTTTATTCCATCATAGCCAAATATTCTTGAAAATGTAGCTCTTCCAACTGGGATACTTAGCTGGGAAGGAGGTATTTCCAGGAGAAGTGGTCTTGTGCTCATCAGATAAGTTCTTCTTCTACTCTTCATTTCAAAGGTATTGCAGAATGCCTTCTGAAACAGAAGTAACATTTTACTTTCCTTTTCAAAATTTAATTTAAATTTTAAATATATTTTATTAATTTCAACAAGAAGGAAATAGCAATGGAACAGTTTCAAATTATGTTAGTAGGACAGTTACAATAATTAATGCATTGCATATTGTTGTCTTCATAGTAGCTGTTCAGAGTACAAGATGCAGACATGACATCTTGTCTAAGCACTATGTGTACAAATCTTTCTTCTCACTGAACAAAGAGAAAGCAGCTGTGCATCTATCCTAACTTTTTTTTTTTCACTACAAAATGGTACTTCATTTATAGCCCCTTGTTTGTTTTGTTGGACCATTTTACTTTCTACCAAGTGCATGTGGTAATACACTTTTCCCCACATCATTTTCTATGTGTATTTAAACTTTTAAAAATATATAAATAGATATTTTATTATTGCCTTCATATGCTTGCATCTTTTTAATGTTCTTGCCAGTTTGCTCGATATTCATGTTCTGCCTGATTTTACACTGGCATGTCTATTTATAGACTGCATGCTGTCATTTTAATGTATGAAAATCTTCTTTATGTTACTTTTCTATGTGTTTTAAGAAATCTTTTGTTTTTATTGACTACATGGTATGGTTTTCTTTACAAAGGTCTTTTTTTTTTTAGTTTATAATGTCAAATGCAGTTGTCTTTTTCTTTTCAGACTTTTGTGTTTTTAGTATTCTTTAACATAATGGATGCATCACTGAGCTCTGTTTTCTATTACAGTGCATCTGGAACTGATTTTGTAAATGGTTTAAATGTTGCTATAGCTTTATAGTCTTTCAGTGCATAGCTTGTATTATTTTTCCTAAAAAAGCTATGCTATTCCCAGTGAGTTGAAATATATCCATCATATGTTGTAATCCCATCTTAGAAGGTCTGTTTCTGGGCTTTCTGGTTCTCTGCTCAGTAGCTGCATGGATTAGCCCGACTTCCCAGGACTGAGACCCTCCACGTGATAACTACAGCTTACAGCAGGAGAGGCACGATTTGCCTTAGGATTTGAGGAGAGTCAGTACCTGATAGATTGTCAACAAGGTGGGCATTTCATGGCAGAAGGATGTGGTAAAGTAGAGCTTTCAGATAACAGCAGCTGGGAAACAGTGGGGAAGATGGGCAAAGGACTCTGGGTAGCACCTGACACTGCTTTGCTAGGGAAACAGAAGCTGCTTTACTGATCCACTAGGTTTTTGCTTATACGGTGAAGCTGACACGTCAGGTTTACCAGTCACAGTCCACTTTCTGTCAGTGTGACGTCCCGCACGTCTCCTTAAACCATATTTGATCTCCAAATTAAGACAGCAGCAAATTTATAATTCCACCCAACATAATAAACTACCCTATATTTTCAAAGGTCAGTAGGTTAAAATCTGAAATTCTTTACTTCTCACCCCATGTACATAAAGTAAATCATACAGCTACATATAGCTATAATATGTAATATTATTTAGCTACAGTTATGTCAAATCCACTGTTAATGTGCTACATAAGTTTTATATTGTTGGGCTAGCCAAATAGCTCAGTGAATTAAAGTGCCTGCCAGCAGGCACAGTGGCAGGGGTTCCATTCCAGTGGGGCCTGTAGTGCCAGCCCCACCCCCGGGGGTGCGCTGAGATGGCAATTGAGATTGGGCATGGTGATGGCACCTGCCTATAATCCAACTCTTGGAAGGCTGTAACCAGGCAGATCACTGCGAGTCGAATCTAGCAGTGAGACCCTGAACACCCTGTAGATCGTTCTTTAAAATTAAAAAAAAAAGTACTTAAAATTAGACTATTTTACTTTATACAATATTTTTAATTTTTGTGTTTTATGTTTATACAACTATCTTCAACTGCAGAACAACAAAGTTATTGGTTACACTTTTTTTCCTAATTCATGTTATTAGGGAGATAATTCATCACATTGCATAAGGTTCTGCCTGGAAAGCACAAGCTTCTGAGTTTGATCCCCAGTGCCAAAAAAAAGAGTAATTCATGTTCCTCTTAAGGATTTCTTTTGCTTACTTGTATTGCCTTGAACCACAAACAAATACAGTCGAACATCGTCCAGCAATTGACTAAGTTCTGAGAAATGCATCCTTAGCAGTTTTGTCATTATGAAAGCCTTGTAGCATATATACACATACTAAGATGACTGTGATATCACTAGGTGATACAATCTTATGGGACTGCCATTGTGGGCACATCCTACCATTGACTGAAATATCTTTATTTGGCAAATATTGAATTATAGCAGTATGATAATAATCAATAGCCTTATCCTGTTGCTGACTGTAGTTGGACAACTTTATTATTTTATCCATAAGGTATATTGTTGGTTTGGAGAATATATTGAATTATATATATATATATATATATATATATATATATATAATGGCTATTATATTAGGAAAAAGCTACTAATTTTAATTATAGTCTTTCTTACTAACCAATGTGAACTTTTTCCAATGAGTTTTCAATAGCCCTAAAGGCAAGCATATTCATTTATCTCCTTCACTTAACTAATAAAAATATACACTGACAAGATTTTTCTTGTCAATTAACTCTTGTTTTTCTGAGTGATTTTTACATGATCATGATGAGTCCCTTTTACAAGTATGTTTGATTATATTTATTGCTATTTTGAGTTACTGCAATGATATTCAGATATGCAATAATTTCTGGTGTCAAAATTTTGCATTTATATGATGCAAAACTTTGATAATATGATAAAATGATATGATAAAAATTCAGAGACTATTTAAATTTTAATACAATTATTATGGTAAAACATACATTGTCACCAGGCCCCCACAAAATATACTCACTTCATTTTAATACACTTAGTGCATATTCTGACCACTTTCCAAGGTAATTCTTTTTCACAAATTTCTTTTAGTTATCATGGCTACCCCAAAGCATTTACCTTTCATGGTCACTTTTCTCAGGGAGAGAGCCAAAATTTAAAATGATAAATAAATATTCAAGTTTTAAATTAAAAATAGTTATACTAAAAGACACAAAAGCATTAATTCCCTCTAAGCACTTCCCCTGGCTTTGAACACAGTTATCCAACTATCATAGCCAACGTTCCAGCCAACTGGAAAATAGCATTATTTTCCAGTTTAAACCTCTTGCTTTCTTTCTGTCACTTTTTGTGCTTCTATAATAAGAACGTAATACTCTTGCTGTCCTGCTGAATGATCTGATTCTTAAGAACAGAGACAAGAATCTCTTACTGAGAGGCAAATAAAGGGTAAAGCATTTGCGGATCCATGTAAGCCCCTGTGTTCAACCCCCTGTACAAAATTTCAAAAAACAAATGTTTAATTTATCTCTGAGACTGTCGGATTTACTGGTTTCTTTTTCATAAATTCAAAGAAAATTATATATTTTTTTTGTTTTGTTTTGTTTTGTCTGTCATTAGTGGAACAGTTTGGCAAATAATTGTGTCACTGCTTTTTAACAGAAACATTATTTTCGTGACATTTTAAATTTTGTATAGGGGCCCGGCAGGATGGCTCAGTGCTCTAAAGCGCCTGCTTGGGAAAGCTTGGGCGGCTTCAGGGACCGCGGTTCGATCCGGGGCACCACATGCTGCACCAGCCCTGCCCTCGGGGTGGGCTAAGCCAGCCATGAAAATGAGTGAATAAACAAACAAAGGTTCTGAAACAAGAAAAAAATTAATTAATTAATTAATTAATTTTAAAAAAATAAATAAATTTTGTATATTCATGCTCTTTTTTTCTTTAAGCTGTTTAGAACACTTTTTCTATTTTGGTGGGCTCAATGTACAAAACAGATATTCAACTTGTTATTTTCCAATTTTTACTTGTTTTCTAAATCAAGTATTTCTCT
>PVJA010008249.1:33296-65477 GCA_004027025.1 Myocastor coypus
TTTTTTTTTTTTTTTTTTTTTTTTTTTTTTTTTTTTTTTTTTTTTTTTTTTTTTTTTTTAACTTCCTATGTTGGTCCTGTCATGGGTCATGTGATCATAGTCAGGTATTATGAGTGATATCCAAAACTGATCAGAGGTGAGGTAAAATATTTTGAGTGGCAAGACATACAAACATGGAAGTAGCAAGCAGCTCTGTCTTGTCGTCTCTGATTTTACAGCACAGCATGAGCGTAACTGAGTCGCATCCCTGGTAAACAAGGTTCCAGCCTTCTGAACAGTGCACTGAGAAGGCTCGAAGATTAAATGTGCGACCCATTCAACCCTTTAGTGTGTGGCCGACCCTAGGAAAGACCGAGGAAACACTAGTTTCTCTAAGTGACAAAAATAGAACAAGAAATCTCCAGACCAAAGTTGTTACTAATAATTCTGCATCCCAAGGGCCATGGTTTCAAGGCACAGCACTAGTAAAGGGGAACAGCCTGGCATACCTGGAAGGTGCACATCAACCCAGTGACCCAACCTCTGCTTGTCCACCAATACGAGGAAGTAATGAGAACACGATGCTACCAAATTTGTCTGCATCAGTTACACTGCAGCCAGAGGGAACAGTATTATGTTCCTAGCATCTGTTGATCATTTTCTTGTTCTCTTTTTTTTTTTTTTTTTTTTGTCTTTTGGAGACAGGGTCTCCCTATGCAGTTGAGGCTGGCCTTGAGCTCACTTTTGTAGCCCAGGCTGGTCTCGAACTCGCATCGATCCTCCTGCCTCAGCCTCCCAAGTGCTGGGATTACAGGCATGCGCCACCACGCCCGGCCCATTGTTCTCTTATTATATAGCTAAATTTCAAACACTTGAAAAGATTTTCCTTCTTCCTGGGGTATGGTATATGACATATGGCCATGGAATTTTTCTATGTCTAACAGTAAGAGAGTTTTCTATCACTGTCTGTTTAATCTTCTGTTAATCTGATTTTTTAATAAAATATATTGCTATCTTGTTTGCTATACTATTGTTAATAGTTTTTATATGCCTTTGGGAATTTCATTTTCTAGTATTATAAAGATTTGTTTAAGCCTTCTGTCCTACTTATGGATTTTCATCTTGATGAGTTTTTCTCAGCTGCTGGGAGAATATTCCTATCAGTGGATTGGAGCTGACAAAGTGCAGCTTCTTCAGTGAGCCCTTGTTAGATTTTTTTCCAAAGGTTTTTGGAGAACTCAAATCATGTTATCTTCTGGAGAAATTTTTGTCTCTCACAAATACAATACTGTACTTCTCTGTCTCCAGTTCTGTTTCTTAAGATCATTTAGGGAGTGCATCATTTTTTATATAACAGAATAACAGCATTTTGTTATTTTTTTTCTTTTTTCTTTTTACACTTAGAAATTTGATGGAACTTTGTTTTTATTTATTAGTTTAATTTGCAACCTTGAGACCCCACACTTTTTGGGATGAATCAGCTTCCCTTTCCTCATATTTGTCCCACCACTAAACTGCCCTTTCTGTGCTAACCTTGCTGCTAGTGCCTGGCAAGGCAGTCAGTCCCCTCTCTGTATCCTGAGGCTTATGGAAATGCTTTGCTACTGATGGCTCACTTAACAGCTTCTGTAGAATATTTCCCCACATATCAGTTGAGCTTTTGTTTTTGAATGAGTATAAGTGACATCAGAAATCTGTGAAGCACCATGGAGTCCACAATTCACAATAAAAAATATTTCTGTGGTTGACTCTGTAACTACCAACAGTTGTAGTTATGGAACATCTGAGAATACTTTGTCACTATACTAAGAAAGAACATTTCTGGGACTTGTATCATGAAATAAATTATAAGTGATACCTTTGTTCTTTAAGGTCCAGCATGCTCAGGGAGAGCCCCAGTTGGGATGCATCCTTTATGCTTTTCATTTTACCCTGTGTTCACAGTCTCGCTTCTCAACACTAGTTAGTTAAAAACTTTGTTTCCAACAAAGAAGAGATCCACTGCAATCCCTCGTGGAGTGTTATTTTTAATCAACATCATCAGCCAATTTTGTATGAACAAGAGTTGCACATTTTAAACCAAATAAAAGTAACAAAGTTTCAAAAAGCATTTTGATAATTAAAATGTTAGAGACAGCCACTAAATTTCTTAAAAGACTAGAAAACCAAGGCTAAATGCTATGTAGATAGAAGCTATTCCCAAGACTGTGCACATTTTTCCGTGAAGACTTTTCTAGTAGATATCACAGCTCGTCAGGAAAATATCACTCACGTTACCTTTAGAAGCTGTTCCCAGCTACAACACGAGCAGTGTAAGACAGCGATTTGTATATGGAAGCACCACTGGCTCCACTGTCCAAGTGGATTTCCATGTTCTGCAGATTTAATCTACAGGGGGAGGGTGATCTTACTGAGAACCTAAGATAAAATCTCATTCTGCTGAGGAATACAAAATTTCAAAATGTTGCATTTGTAATTTCTCAGGGGAGATTACAACGTGCCTCGTGCTAAAATTGTTAGAGAAAAAGTACATTAATGAGCACATCTCTCCCAGTGAGAAAAAAAAAATGGAACATGATAAAATAATGAAATGATAAATAATTTCCAAATTAACTTGACTCTATTTTTAATTTTAATTCTGTAGAGGAAACTGAAGTTTTGTTTCTATGGTCATTACATTCAGAATGGCATTAAAAGAAAATCATATGTGCTCATGTGTTTTTCTGTGCTATATAGTTGTGAGCTTTACACTTTGAGAATAGTTATAACAGCATGAAATTATTAATAATTTTTACATTCTGCTGACTTGTAAGAACTCAAAAAAATCAAAGTAAGTTTTCAAAATAATTTCACATACTTATGATTTAACTGCAAAGTAATTCATGCAATTATGTTTCCATGTGGCATGTAGTTAGTACAAAATAATTGGGAAAAAACACAAAAATATAAAATGCTTTGCTTATGTAAAATGTTACACATAAAATGAAACTTAATAGTAAAATATTTTATGTTCATTTTGAACAAAGTAAATATTTTCATAATTAATCCACTCCTATATTTTTTCTAAATAATGCTTCTATTTTGAAAACCTTAGCTTTGGGCCAGCAGGATAGCTAAGCAAACTAAGCACCTGCTTAGATAAGTGCGGGGACTGAGATTTGATCCCTGAGACCAGGCATGATGGTGCACATCTGTAATCCCAGTGCTGGAGAGGCTGAAAACAGGAGGATCACTACAAGTCCAAGCTGCATAGTGAGACCCTGTACCAAATACATTTAAGAAGGAAGAAAACCTTAAGTTTAAAAAAATGAAAAGTACCTGGGCATATTGGCTCACGCCTATAATCCCAGCACTCGGGAGGCTGAGGCAGGAGGATTGGTGCGAGTTTGAGACCAGCCTGGGCTACAAAAGTGAGCTCAAGACCAGCCTCAACTGCATAGCGAGACCCCGTCTCAAAAAGACAAATAAATAAATAAATATAAAAATATAAAAATAAAGAAATGAAAAGTGATTATATCAAATGTACAATAAGTACAATGATTGTAGGTGCAAATACAAAGGGGCAACATTTCTTGCTTTGTGGGGTTTTTTTAGTGACTCAATAACTGATTTTTAGGAAATCAATTTATCTGTAGTCATTCTACATTGACATTAGACTTAATTATGTCCTTTAGGGCATATGGTGGCATCTTCCAGAAATGAGTTCTTTTTCTGTTATCTCCAGCCCTCATCTGCATTCTATCGATGCAGGAGCTGGAAGGGGTTCACCAACTGTCATCTTCAACAATAATGTCATAAATGGATTATTATAGAATATTATTTCCATTTTTACGTTGTTTAATTAGCATTAAAATTATGCAACAAATAGTCCTCATCAGAACCAGATCAAGCACAATGAAAAGGGTCATAAGTTTAACTAAACTACATTTAAAAAATGTGATGACTCTTATTATAGAAGAAGGAATAATTTATTCCACAAAAGAGAAGTCACAGACTAGGTAACAGTCTGTATTTTAAAGAATTATTTGTGTAAGTTTATGTGTGTATGTACACAACAACCATACTGCACCTGTAACTTCACCATTCTGAAGGATGCTCTTATTTTCAGAAAGTGTACAGCACTTTCTGAGAATTAGAGCACTGCGAGCAATCCACATTAGATTAAGGTGCAAATAAATTGGTGTGTGTGTGTGTGTGTGTGTGTGTGTGTGTGTGTGTGTGTGTGTGGGTAAGCAATAGATAATAGATTTCAAACCCTATTGTTAGGTAATGGGATATTTTGTCATCACAGCCTAGTCATACAGTATATATTTATGTTACGTAAGCCCAAAAATTTTTCATAAGTTACAATAAAAGATTGAGTATCTAATACAGAAAAACTTATTTGCAATGAATATTCAGGTCCAGTAGGGTCTTGCACCTTATTTTTGACTCTGGATTAAAAATATTTGCTTTTGTAATAAAATAACGACAAAAGACATTATTTTGTAATTATTTTAGTTTATATACATGTGATCCAGATATAGACACATGCGCTTAAATTTATGAAGCAAACTTTGTAACTTTGCAGATTATTGAAATTTAATAATTAATATAAAATTATTTTTCTCATGAGCACTTATTTAAATTACCAAAAATGGGATGGAGGGATAGCTTAGAGGTCTAAGTGCCTGCCTGGCAAGTTCAAGGACCCAGATTAGATCTCTAGCACTGCTTACCGTGCCAGACCCAGAACTTCAGCCACAAGCCAGTCATGGTGGTTCACGCCTGTAATCCCAGCACTTGGGAGGCTGAGGCAGGAGGATTGGTGAGAGTTCAAGACCAGCCTGGGCTACCAAAGTGAACTCAAGGCCAGCCTGAACTGCATAGCGAAACCCTGTCTTAAAAAGACAAAAAAAAAAAAAAAAAGAACTTCAGCCACAGAAACCCCAGCCATGGTTGTCCATGCCTGTAATCCCAGCACGCTGGAGGCTGGCATAGCAGGAGGATCACTGCAAGGCTGAGCTGTGCAGGGAGACACTATACCTAATTAATTAATTAATTAAATTATCAGAGATCAGTAATTAAATAGTAGTTCCTTGTCTGAATCCAGAATATCCCTCTTTTAGTTTATATATAATGAATATTTATGGCAAGCAGCAGCTCATTTGGCAATTATTAAGTGATTTTCCTTTCTGCAAGTATTACAGTCATCCCTAAGTCATAAAACCAACAAGGACTATTGGTTCACAATTAACATCCACTTGAGCATAGGTAGCAGGTATATCCCTAAGTACACATAAGTAGACATTAACATGTGCCATCACAAATCTCTAGGTAGAAAATTAATCTTCCTTCAATCTCTTTAATAGTAGTGAAAAATCTTGGTTGCAAGCATGTGTAAAAAACATTTGACTCTATGAAGTAATCAGGTGATTTTATTGAATAGTGGTCAAGTAAGCTTAAATAGTTTTTGCAAATAGTGAAAGCTCAAAAGCACATTTTAAAAACATCGTTTTCTCCATCTGTGTTTTTATAGACAGGACAGCAAACAACCTATAGGAAGAGTACCTGAAATCCTGTCTCATATCTTAATTTTATTCCCTGTATACAGGTTAGAAAAGTACACTCTATTACTCATCAAGTAACAGAAGGAAAAAGTGAAAATGGATGCCCAAAGCAAATGGGTTTTTTTGGTGGTGGTGTTGTTTTCCTTTTATGTCATGATTTCTGCAGGTATTAGCATATATCATCTTTAAATGCCAAAAAGTTATGTAATTAATGGGATCTATGTAATTAGATTCAGAGATACTTAATTACTTTTATCAAATATATCATGCAATGAAACCATTCGAAAGAAAACTAAAAACTTTGCAAGAGCAGACTTAAGCCCTGGGTGGGCTCTGGGAATAAGTGATATGGGCAGTCAGACACAGCCCGCAAGAGAAGAGCCTGTGCTTGGCTAAGGCAGAGCCCCTGTCTGTCTGTGGCTCCTCATCACCTTTTCCGGAGTGTCCTCTTGCCTTGTCCTACACTGGACCCTTCAGATAAGGAAAACAATATTCACTGACACCTTAGTAAAATCTGTGATTTCTCAGTGACTTGAAGGACAACTTGCTTGTCCTATGCTTGTCCTTCACATTCACCTTCAATCAACCTTCATCTCAAAGACTGAAAACATTTGAATCTAATATTTGAGGAGAAATGTGTGACGTAGTTATCTTTGCAAACTTCATGTTTGGCATAAGTAGAATGACCATTACATGCCTGCTTGAGTACATTTGCTGAACTGTGATAATTAGAGTAATATAAAAAAGGATCACTGTACTTCTTTTATACATGTATTCTGGAATCTGATACATACTAGTGAAGTTTGTAAAAAAAAATACACTTGTAAATAATAGCTAACAGTTCTACTATCATATTCTAAAAATTACACACAATATGCATGATGAAACGACGGACATTGGTTTTGCATTTTGAAAGTGGTTAAATGGAGATAAAACTAACAAAAATACAATTTTAAAACTAATGAATATTACTTGCACTATGCACAGACCACGAATATATATATATATATATATATATATATATATATATATATATATATGTCTGTAAAAGAATTTGGAAAAACTCAACTTAAGGACAACTGTGCTACTCAAAATTGCTAGACTGTTGCCTGTATATGCAAACCAGCAGTGTAAATGTGTGCATTCCTGATAATAGTCTCTTTACAGGTCTGTTTTCTTGAATCTTAAATCCTCTTATGTATTCATAAAAACCTTTCTTCATAAATAATTAGCCCTACTTTCATACTAAAATGCATTATAAAGGAAATTTTATTTGATATTATTTTTCCTTACACTTTTGAGAATTTCTAAAAGTGTCAATGCTTTAAAGTTGGTTAATGCAACTAACCAATGGAAAATCATGATAATATAAACTGATGAATAGTCTTACATTGTTTTAATGTCTGAAATCAAACGAATTTATAATGCTACTACTGCTAATTGTTGAAAGAAGAATTGGTATCATTTTAGTATGAATATGAATAACAAACCCAGTATTTAATATCAGATGATTCAAGGATTGACAGGTATCATCACTAGTCAAATGAAAAATTGTTAGAAGTAGAAATTACAGCACAGGTTTAGCTGAAAGCAATCTGTTAATGTGTGTGAAACACAGATGTACACTTGGATAACCATATACTAAAGCAGATATTTATCAGTCCCTCTGTCCCTTTCGACAGTGATGATGCTTGTAAACAATTGGACACTAAAAACTATTCTCTTTTTCCATTATTAATTTCATCATATGTCAACTGGTCAGTATATAAACAAAAACAAAACATTTCAAAAACAGGAATTGAATTATGGAGGCTCTTGGAAAGTGTAAATCTGCCTGATTAATGGAGGGCTCAATTTAAGAGTTCAGAATTTGTAGCATAATTTATAAATCTTTGCCAATGGATAGAGGGTCATTGTTTTTGTGATATGTATATCTCATTTTATTCAAAGTTACAATACAATTGATTCTTGAGGTTGGGAAGAAATCCTGTAAAGTTAGAGCATAATTTTATCATGCAATTTCTAAATGATCCTTTTTATATCTACAGTGTTACATCACAGACCCTAAAAAGAAATACGAAGTAGAATGGAGGACAAAGAGGAGGAAAAAGGAAAGAGGAGAAAAGAAATTCCATCATTTGCTTTGACACAGAAATGTCAAAGGGTAAAGCACTAGTCTCTACTCTTTTTTTTTTTTTTTTTTTTTTTTTTGGTCTTTTTGAGACAGGGTCTCGCTATGCTGCTCAGGCTGGCCTTGAGCTCACTTTTGTAGCCCAGGCTGATCTCAAACTCACACTGATCCTTCTGCCTCAGCCTCCCAAGTGCTGGGATTATAGGTGTGCGCCACCACGCCCAGCCCTAGTCTCTACTCTTAATCAAGATTTTTTTTTAATTTTAGGTTGATTACTTCTAAAATTGATCATTTGCTACATTTCTTATTTATTTTCTTAATGTTCTTTTGTGTGAACTGATTTATGGGAAATTACGTACTTGATACAGACTCTATGCTTTCATCACAAGCTGTTACATATTTAAAGTAGTCTCATTATGGGCATTAATTTTAATGCAAAATATCTGCTGTAAAATTTAATTTTTTTTTCTTCTGTAAGAGTATCCATTCCTGTAGCTTTCAGAATTCTTTACAACACAGAAGAGTAGGCTGAACTTAAACCTAACGTATGTCTGAAGAATCATCTAGAATCAAACAAGAAATGAAAATAATGGACAAAGTGTCCTCATAGTCCACATATAATCATGAAATAAAATTATATATACATAATTTAGAAAAATACACAGGATACATATGAATTATTTCCTTCAGATAAGAATCAGTTGTGAGTTGGTATTTTTCAGAAATCTATATTGTATTTAGATCTCCAAATATATTTCCATCTTGCAAGTGATAATTAGACAAACTTATTCTCTTTATCAATCTTCATTAAATTACTAAAATCATAAAATGGAAGTTATATTCCTTTATTCAAATAAGTACAACTTTCTAAGTTATATAACCACTGAAACCACTCAGGGCTTCCCTAAAATAAGGGGCAAAAATGGTTCCATTCAGTATAACAAAGGAAGCATAGTTTAGAATCAAGTTGCAAATTATCATCTAAAAATAAATGATTAAGTTAACTAAGAAGCTATTATTGAGCAAAGCCTGAAATCTCAAAATTCTTACAAGTTTAAACTTGGTTTGTTTAATTTTGTGTAGATAGATACATAGATAGATAGATAGATAGATAGATAGATAGATAGATAGATAGATAGAAATTAGCACTCCATAGTTTTTGTAGTGTCTGTACTATATTATAACATCCTGAGAAAACTAAAAATAAAATAGAAAACATCATTCCTATATTATAGAACCTTAATTTTATTTTTTTAATTTTATTCATTTATTTCTTTTTTGTACTTCGCTGTCATAGGGTCTCACTGTGCAGCTCAAACTTGTGGTGATCCTCTTACTTTCATCCTCCACAGTGCTGGGATGACAGGTGTGAACCACCGTTCCCAGACTTTGGCTGGCTCACTCAACCCTGGGAGTAAACTGAAGTGTGGTCCCTGCTCTTACCCAAGCTTGGCCAAAGCAGGCACTTTAGTTTCCTGAGCTATCTCGCTGGCACTAAAGACTTAAATATGGATGGCTAAAAATGTAACATATTTTAATAAATTATGATGTAAATAATTCACAGAATAATTTTAGACCAGTTAATTAATATCAATATCAATATCAAATTGGCATTGATTTATCCTTTGTTATATAACATAATTTCCTTTCTTAGTAACAGATATCAAATACTTCAGCAACGGCATCAGATATGTGGAAAGTGTAGTGTGAGATCTATATCAAACTATAATTTTGATGAGGTAGGTTTTCCTTTCAATGCTTGTAAGTATCAAATTGTAAGTCTTAAAAATTAGAAAAACAAGTTGGTTTCCAGCATTCACGTGGTAAATTTAACACTATATTTGATACATTTTATACATTTCAACTCAGTGCCTAAAATGAGTCGACTATTCTAAGCTGGCATTGGACAGATGGTACTGCACAGCAGCAATGTGTTCAGATTTTTGAGTCACACAAGACAAATATCTTTGCAAGGACAGTATTTATAAAAATCCAATGAGTCAATGCAAAGAAAATATCACTTGGGTTTGGGGGTTTAACTGAGAGTTAGGATAATCACATACCACTTGAAATGAAGGATATTAAAAAAAAAAAAAAAAAGAAATGAAGGATATTTACATTCTCCCCTAAAATAAGGTGAATCTAACATGTCAAACTCAGTATAAGAAAATATCAGCAGTTATCTTACAAGTTAAAAAAAAAAACCAGCACTAACATAAACATGGTTCCCAAGTCTTTAAGACAATGTACAACTTGATTGAACATTTCAATGCACCGATAACTAAAGCACAGGAAAGGAGATTATCAGTCTTAGCAATAAAGACAGAACAACAACTTGGGAAGTCATTGGAATTGTCTAAATCTTCCTTGTGATGGAGAAAAAAGATTATATTCTTAAACAATAAATGTTTCTCCTTCACTAAAATTCGGACTAATGGTACTTAACATGGATGGCTTTATACCATGTACATCATACAAAGACCTGAATGCAATTTACCTTCCAATAGGATTTGCTTCCCAAAAAGATGATGTCACATTGTTAAAATATTACCATCTGTATGGTGGTTTAAGTTCTCATTTACAATATTTGACTTTGGAATTCTGATTTTGTACATCAGTTTTTGTGCCATTAGTAAATACCAGTCTGACTTGGAAATCATCTTATTCTCTGTATGTTTGTTGTTTTTTTGTTTTGCGTTTTGTGCAGGGTCTCACTATGTGGCTCAGAATCATAACGATCCTCCTGTTTTAAGGCCTCCCAGTGTTTGGATTACAGGCATGAACCACCATGCCCAGACTTTATCTGGTTCAGCACACCCAGAAGCAGGAATAACATGCCATGTAGTGTCAGGGATCAAATCCGGCCCTTGCACTTGCCTAAGCAGGCTTTTAGTCCACTGAGCTATCTCTCCAGCCCTACTGTTCTGTGTATGTTAAAGAAACAAAAATTAACAAGTTGGGCCATAAAATTTTGTTAAAGGAATAAATAACTCAATCAAAGCACATGGGACACTCTCAGTTGATCACAGGCCACAGTTGAATTTAATGGTTAATTACTAGTCATGCATGACATTATTACTTTTTGTTCATTTCTTGTGATTTTAAGTTTCTGGGTGAGAAACAGGTAAACAACTATTTTCCATGCATTTGAGTTATATTTGGAGATATGTGTGCCTATATTAAACCCAGGATGCTGTGTTACACAAATCCTAACATTTGGATGTGAGCATTGATCATTTTGTAGACACGTCAGCATCCTAGCTTACATTTTACAAAATGTAACAGATTGGAAGACATGGACACAGGCAGACCTTGTGAATAGAGGAGTCAGAAAACAGAGTATAAGAAATGATATCATGACATATAGTGTATTTTAGGATTTAATCAAATTAAATGATTTTAATAAATCATTCAAAACACCTTCATTTAATAAAATCTATCCCAAATGAAGACGACACAAAAAGCCGTCTTCTTCTAAAGGCATTTGTCATCCCATTCTTCTAGCTCTCTTGTGAATTTTTACTCTTCCTAGGGTTCTCAAAGTCAGAGAAAAACAAAGAGAACAGTATTTCATTTAAATATATCAATAATAATAAAGTCCAAAAAGGAAAGTGATTTCCTCTTTAGTACTTCTTTTGAATATTCTTTCTAACTATTTTTTCTAAACATTTTACTTATCTCTGTCATTAGCAGCCAAATCAACAGAGTGCTTATTAGTCCTCATAATCTTCAACTGAAAATGCTACGAGGGCAGCTGTTGTCATTGTCTGGCATCTTGTGCTGATCATGACTGCACCAGCAGAATGCTAACAGAATCAGAAATACTAAGTAACTCTGTCTGCCAATCAGCAGCACCCTGGGCATGGCAGTTGGGGACAAGGTAGAGTACTGAGCAGAGAGGTCTAAATAAGGACAGTTATGGTAGCATTCTCCCAGGAATTACTAAAGAAATTTTAAGACCTGGGAAGGAGTTGTATTTTTACCCACAGTTCTAGAAATGGTTTTACTAATAATTCTAACAAATTGCATATTGATTAAAAGGGCGGTGTTTTGCCACCCATTTTTATCAGTAAATAAATCCAAACCATATACCTCCAAAGAATACATTGGAAGCAGATTTTTTTTTGTTTTTGTTTTTAATTAGCAGGCTTTGTTTGTTTTGCAGTGCTGGGGATTACATCGAGGGCCTTGTGTATCATACACAACTGCTCTACCACTGAAATACATGCCAGTTGTGATAGGGATTATTTCTGTGTTCTTATGCCTCCTTTATAGCCACACAACCATCATCATTAAACACTTTTAAAATGCAGAAACCTAATAGCTATAAAGAATACCAGTTTGTAAGAGGCTGAAAATGAATGAGCCAGTGGAGGCAAACACTGTTTTACACATAGGATGACATATTTCCAAACTAGAATAAAGAGATCTGGACAGCTTACAGCACCCAAGGTCATTCTGGCTGCCTCACCACTGGTGACGGCCAACACCTCCAGCTTCCCCAGTCAACCATCAAGACTCAAACACGCCCTGTGCAGTTGACTTTTTATTCCAGTGTGTTAGCTACTGAGTAACACAATGGAAATTAATTAAAACACTAGGCACAATACTATACAATGTTATCACTGAGAACTTCAAAGTCTCACACAGGTTGAACCAATAAAGTAGAACAGCTCGGGATTAGCCTGTTTGTGTTTTGGAGTTCTTTTCTAAAGGCATTATGCTAAAGAAGCTGATTCAGTCCTGGTGATCTCTGATTTCATGTGCGTAGTTATTAGCAGTAGGCTTCCAAACTGTCCCCAGGGACTTCACATGTCATACTGAGACTTTGTTTTATTTTCTCTTTTGTGTTTTCAACTAATTTACCAAACAAAATGAAATTCTTAATGGCCTCATAATTCCTAAATTAGTGCTTGGTGTCTAAAGATGTTATCTTTCCACATTAATTTTCTATGAAAAATTATTTTTCCATAACCACTTTTGAAACATATAATATCAAAAAATTTTCTTTATGCATCTGCCAACATTGCCACAAAGGGTGTAATCATATATTTGAGTTGTAATTATGACTTCAATACCTGAAAAATATTTGTATAAATCTCAGTCAAATCTAAAGCTCTCTTCATTTAGTTTGAATACAGCTGAATTGAACAGATTCTATGAAGTTTCCAAGGATTATTAAGGTTCCTAAAATAAAACTACACATGGTAAAATCCTGATGTAAGAAATGTGGCAGCTCTAATCCTGGCCTACAGGAACAGTATTTTAAAGAGCTTCCAGTGTTATTTTCCATGATAAGGCCCACTGGTTGGCAGAACCCCTGAAAGCTATGTAAACAGCATCACATCTGTTCCCTAAGAGGCAAAATGCTGTCTCAGTTGAGGGGTTTATTCTCTTTACAGGCAGCCTCTGTGAAGGAGCAGGATCCAGAGCTGGTTAGGAGGAATTATCTTTTAAAGGGTTGCATATTCATGCTGCAGGAGACAGGTAAGCGATGACAGGGTGAACTGTGAGTTATGATACCTGAAGACTAGCTTTCTTTTCATAATGGCAAAATCAAAGTGAATTCAATATTGCCAACCTTATTTCTATGTCAAGTATTAAGACGAAAATACTGAAGTCCTCGGCAGGAGACAGCAATTTAAAATTTTATTTATGAGCTTCTTAAAAATAAAAGAATCAGCCTCAACTTTCAGAACAAAATGGAATGTTTTTGTAGTTCACAGCATAGTTAAATTTCACATCTTGTTTTTGACAAGATAATAACAATAATGTTGGAAACATCTACATCTATAACCTTAGCACTGCTCGGCACCAAAATTCGATTTCCAGTCACTTCTTCACATGTAGATATTTCCCCAGATTATCAAAAGTCAACAGGCTAAAATCCCAAATTCTTTGCCCTTCACCCTACCTATATGTGTTGCTTCTAATTGCTCTTGTTTTTGTAAAACATTACATATTATTTTAACAATATTGTTCTCTCAGTAATCAAAATGGAAAGAAACAAACACATTACTCCTCTAATCCCTATCCAGTCAATTATATTCATATCCAGGAATACCTGCCTCATCAAATCCTCATTTTCTGCATTGTATTCATGGAAAATAATTCTATATTACTTTTCTCAACAAGTTTCTCTTTTTTGAAATCTGTTATGAACAACGCAGTTATTTTCTGGTTCTCTACTCAAACACTGTACCACTTAACATACAAAACAGAGCCTTTAACTTGTCAGCAGGTTTAAACTCCTACCAAGTATCCAAATCAGCTTGAATTGTTGAACAATTATGAAGGTGGAGAAATTCATACCATTGCCTAGTAGGTTCCAGAGACTACACTGTGCTCTGCTGTGAGGTAAACTGAAGTATCTCATCTCCTTACAAATATATAAGAAGCTGATCTGTGTATATGTCCTTACTCTTTCCAAACCGAGCCACTGAACAATCATCTTCTCTGTATGTTTCAGTGGGCTCATCTATAAAATGATGACCAGAATGTTGGGGATAATCTACCTAGTAAGTTCAGTGTGACAGTCAAGAAGCCAACATATATCATATTCACTATTTAGGGTATTTATTTTAGGGATACTCAATGATGGTAAATACAGTTCATTTCTAGTTTCTCTGAATACACATATTCTCCTGAGAGGAGCTGAACTTCCCTGGACATATAACCTAAGAAATAAAGTGAGCATATTAACAACAACATTATTTAGCTCTGACGCCCATGTCAATTGTCTTGGGCAGAGTTTCTGTGATATAAAGTTTCTCTTTTTCTCATTTCTAAGTCTCAATTTAGGATGTTCTGCCTGTTATTGCTATCACTATTATTATGACTAGCATACATTCACCATAATTACCACTGTCATTTACTAGAGCCTCACTATGATCTAGTAAATCTAACATTTATTAAATCCTCATAAAGAACATCCATTGGTACTCTCAATTATAAAATGAGAAAGCTGAACTTGAGGGACTTGTCAGATGGGTAGTAAGTAAATTATAGCACACACAGTATCACTTAATATTTTAATCAAGGTCCAATTCCCCACCTGCCGACCTCCTTGATTCCAAAGCACCTACTCTTAGCCTGTGTATTATGAGTCTTAACCTTATGCTGTCAAAAGCATGCACTGCATTTTGTTAATCTATATCACAATTCCAACCCTTTATTCAGCTTTCTATATATATATATAAGGTGCTAAATACATATTACTAAACGAGTAAAGGTCTGAATGGAAGAATGAAGCTTTACTTAAAGAATGAAAAATCAAAAGAAGGCAGGAGAAAGGGAAGCTATCAGACCTTCTCTTTGCATCAGCCTCTCTAGACAGGAGAGCAATAAAGAAATGGAGCAACGAAAGAGCTACTGACCATGATGAAGATGATTAAAGAGAGCACAGAGCAGCTGTCAAAGCAAATATCAGGCAACATTAATAACTTTATAGCTCACCATGGGGCTGTCTCAAATATTTCCAAGAAAACAGGTTTCTTGCTGTTGTACAGATTAAATGAAACCAATAAGTGCAGATTTAATATTTTTTCTGCATACCTTGAGCTGCAGAAGTAAAATCATAAAGGAAAACAGAAGACTCTAAACGAATGGAAAATACATGACTCAGAGGGAAATATTACTGCATTCTTGATAGTTCAATTTAGGGCAGAGTTGATAAGAAACAAGATGTATCCTATTCACCATCTACTATCTAAGTTGTTTGAACAGTCAGATAATATTCCCAAATTATCTGATGCCTGTCCAAAAATAACTGTTGTGAACCCCACCAGCCAAATGCTCCCACATTCCCAAGAACTGATTTTGAAAGCTTTTCAACCTACCCAGGGAACTGACAAGTTGATCTGCAATTCTACATAGACAAAAATTTGAAATCAAATGGCAATCATATTTTTTTAAAAATAAAATTTTTATTTATAATGATTTATATGTTCAAGTGGTAGCAATTCTGTACATGAGGTTTCGGTGCATGGAACAAGTTCACAGCATGATTTCTTGATGACGGAGCTGGTAAATCTATTTATTTACTCAGATACACATTTTATCAGAGAAAATCATTTCTGGAGTATTTTGTGGCGTCTGTCTGTGCGTACACTTACATAGTGGGAGCCACAAAGAAAACCATAGACTCCTTGTTCATCTCACTGAGGTGGTGCTTACACTTGGTGGGCAACAGGGATAAAAATAACTATATATGATACTGCAGATGTGAAATGCCAAATACCATTGTGCTCATCTTCCACTAACATATGTTTTGTAATAAATAAAAAATAGAACAACAAAAGGGGGAAAAAGCAAGGTATAGCAGGGGAAATACTTGAAAGCTAAATCAACTAAGAGTAAAATGAAAGGGTACAGGAGATAAAGACAAACTGGAGGACCTGGAACCTGGACGCTGGCTTCTACCGTGCTATAAACAGTAGAACGGACTCAAAGCACACACTATGTGTACATTTTATTTTTGTCTGATCTATCAATTTTCAAAATTTTCAAAATGGATCTACTATGCATCCAAACTAAGCCTGTATCAGAACATTGATAATAGTTCAGTCTTTCTACAAAAACATGCGTTGTGTGAAACTTTGGGCCTTCGTATTGTGGTTGCCTCTGTACTTGTGGGATGTGGCGCAGAACAGGGGCTTGGTGAATATTTGTTCAATTGCAAAGTGATGAATGAATTAGAACAGTAGTATTCATTTTCAAAAGATGGTATTTATGCATAGCATGGCTAGGATTATCATATTTGACATTGCATGTTTGCATTTAAATGTTAAGAAACTTTTATTTTTAGCCATTGGGTTATCCAAGAGTCCAGATCCCCTAAGACAGAAGCTATATGCTCATTCATGTGAAGAAATTTTCAGATTCTTTTATAATGTAACTACAAGGAAAGTTGTATCTCTGCTGTACAAATATTCCTCAGCATTTTCACGTGGAATTTAGTATGCTTCCTGAAATTCATTTTGTGGTTCTTAGTCTCACTCTCAACCATAAGCACTCTTTGCAGCACTTAAAATAAAAAGAAAACATAGGTTTATAGTAGGTAGAATAACAATGTGCTGAAAGAAATCATCAATGACTTCATAAATCTCTATTTTGTTGCTGTTTGAAACCAAGAGATTTAAGGAAACTGTGAATTACTGTGCCTGATTAATCTTTAAGGATTTTCATTTAAAACAGTTTTCTCTAATTGAATAAGGTAGACTTTTTAACATACACATGAACTTATTTTATGAATGATATACCCTTCAATTCATAATTTTATAAAAGATGTGCCAGGGAAAATGAGTTCAATAGTTACTCTATTGCCAAACTTTGTATTTAAAATACAAGTTGATTTTATAATACAATGTAATTTAAAAAAAAAAAAAAAAAAAACAGATTTGTGGGGCAGCAAGATAGCTCAGTGGTCTAAAGTGCCTGCTTAGGCAAGTGTGCACAAAAGAACAGAGACCATGGCATGATCCCCAGCACCACATGCTGCACCAGCCCTGTCCCAGGGTGAGATGAGCTGGAAACAAACAAACAACAATAACAACAACAATAATAATAATAAAGAGATCTGCATTGTTAACAGTTTTCTCCCTTACTTTCTTGGTTATACAAATTTTATAGTTTCCAATATTTAACACATCTGTGTAAGGCAGGAATGAAATGAAAATACTTGTTTAAAGCACAAAAAGAAATTCATAAGTTATACCTCCCAAAAATATAAGGTGATAAATATATACTGGCTGCAACTCATATTTTGAGATATAACACATTTTATCAGTTAGCCTTATAATAATTACAGAAAACTATAAATCAGAAAACATATAGTTTATATGTCTACAATAAATTCTTTTTCAATATGTTGTGAATCTACCTGAGGTATTTAATTACAAGCAACAAATTATTTGCAAATATCTTATATGATCTCACTGAGATTCTTCTCAAAAGACGATTTCTCTCTGTAGACTTAGACCAATCTTGATCTAACAGAGCTATTTTTTATTTCTCTGAAAAAGAAAATGATGCTAATTTAGAACCACTTTTTCTTTTACCACAAGATAAAAAAAGAATTTAGGGAATAATGGGTAAAAACAAATTCTTCTAACCTTTTTAAATATCATTAAGGACTGTCAAACTATTGTCATTCTTAGCTATAGAGGTGTGGATATTCCTAATTTCTTTTTATCTTTCTTTTAGAATAACAAAAGACATAATAGGAACTATGTTGATCATTTTTTATTTATCTCTTTCCAGTTACAAAAATGTTGTATATTTATTTTTGAAATCAATTAGAACTGTATGAAAATCCTCCTTCTGTTCAGGTGGTAAGCATGCCTAAAGCTCTAGGATATGTGGATTTTTAGCTGTACTTTTCTAAAGAGGAAATAGTAAGGCAAAAATGGCCTGCCTAAAGTTGCAGTTTATAGATTGGAAAAGTTACAGACAATTCCAAGTTGAAGCTACTTAGGGCAAATTACTTGCAATCAAGTTGCAGCTAAATGAGCTTCTTGATGAGGAAGCAAAATTTATGTTGTCTCAAACCAGAGAGAAACACTAAAGAATTTGAAAGGTGAGTAAAACGTTAGCATCACTAGACCCAGACAGGTTGATAGGAGAAGCTGTGAAGGCAATTAAAAGGATGCTTTCTGAAGTACACAGAAGCCTATGCACACATAAACCATCATACACAGAAGATTCCAAAGCAATGTGTTATTAAATACATTGTAAACCTTGATGTACATTTTACACACATAACCCATCTCATCCCAAAAGCTTTTGCTTTAGCCAATTCACAGAATCAGTAATTTCCTTTTTCAATGTACAATTTACTATACACATTTTATTTGAAAATGAGGCATTGTTTTAACTCCAAACCATTGTGTTTTCAATTTTCTTTTTCTTCTATCTAAATTATCCTTTGGCAGCTCTCACAGCTGATTTTGAAATGGCATATTCCATAATCAATTCAGAGCTTACACAATGCACAAAAGCCATATGAAACTTTGAACGTGAAATATTAATTTCTTTCTTGCTTGCTCCATGTACAGTTTTGCCTCCAAGGCTCTATGCAACCATTTTACTGAAGGCAGAGCATGTATGACTTTCGGGACTTCGTAATTTTGAAAAGGCATCCACAGCTAGGCTATTCTTCATCCCATTTCTGTTGCACTGGAATGTTTGGCATAACAAGGTGGACAAAAAAGAGGCACAACCGTGATCCTCCTCGGCAGACAGCCGGTACAAGTATAGGTAGAAATAGATCAGGGGATTTGCGCCAACATTTTCCCTTATCTTGATTCCCTTCTTCTTTCTTGCCTTGCGTTCTGCATGAACAGTACCTGAAAAAAAAAAAAAATTTAACAGTCTTGTGTGAAATATAGCAAAAGGGCTTTCTCCTTCAAATGATTCTTTTAGGTAATAAAGCCTAGATTTCAAAAGTGGAAGAAAGCATGAAATAAGAATATGACTCTAACGCCAGCATAGTCATTTACCAATTGAAAGGTAGTGTTGCTAACCTCCCTTACTATGTTTTCTATTTTAAAATAGGTCATGAAAATTTCCAGATTGCCACAATGCAATTAAACATCTACCTAAATTTTTTTTTTGCTACATCTTCCATTTAGCAAACATGAAATGCAGAATACTCTATAGGGCATTCTGAGAAAGTTAAGGATGGAAAATTGTCTTCCTTTTCTTTCAGTGAGTTGTAAATTTTTACTATAATCTTTAAAACATTTATGAAAGGTGTCATGATATAATGAAAGTCAGCAAAGGAATGTTTAGCAGCTGAAGTCATGTAAACTGAAATGGATAGAATTTCCACATTCTCCCTAAATTAGATCAATGAGGAGAAAGAGAATAAAGCATATATTCACAGGATCATGTTCTTTGTTAAGTATATAATTAAGGGTCTATAATTATCCCAATTTTGGAGTAAAAGTGGTGATTTTTACCTTAACTATACCCTGGGATGCAAACCTCATGGAGTATATCACTTTTAAAGATCACTGAGAAGTATCTCATGAAGTGACCCTCATTTTGGAGCAGCTACATAATCAAGAAAAGCGAAGTCTTACTAAAGTACAGAACTAATGTTTGACCTGGATTCCATTCCACGTGTCACCATTGTCTGCTGTGGAAATGCCAAGCAATCAGACTACCCTTCTGAAAATTGCTGCCAATCCATAAACCTAAAAGGTTTATATGACTCTGAGCATAACTCTATGTTTTGTATTGGGTAAAAATTGTTTTGGTTGGATAAAACACAATTTAAAGAGAATTAATGAAAATTGTGCTCCTTTTCCAAAACTGAAGACTGCATCTTACACAGAGCAGTGAGCTCCATAGCTAGCCCCTGGGGTCCTGAGATAAAAGCTGCAGACAATATGACTTGTGAACAGTTTGACAAATTGCTTCTGTCTTCTATGCTGTTAAAGTCCTTAGAAGTTACAGTAAACTACTTATGTCACCCAGAATTTTACTACATTATGTCAAACATACCTATCCTTCTTCCCTACTGTGCTGCTATAGCACACTTCTTTGGGGAAATAACCATGCCATTTAACATATACCCTTCAGCAACACTGAATAAGACTCTCATCATAATGTATTCTATGAATAATGATAGAATAAATCTTTGTTAACCTTCTTCCTTTCCACAGTCCCTCTAGTTCAATATCCACAGTCAGACAAGACTATTTTCTTTTAGTTCTCAAATTCATGACATCCATCCCAGACCATATTATTTACTCTAAAGTGAATGTCCTACCTTAAATGTTCACACATTTATATCTTGTACTCTGCAAACTCTTTTTTGTCCCTCAGAGCTCAATGCCACTGCCTCTTGGATCACTTAGAGTAGGCTCTAAATTACTTCTGACTATAGAATAACCTCGTTTACACTTTCTGACAGGTGATACCCTTTGCCATTTCTTCATATGGATCTGTGAAGATTTAATCACTTCAAACAAGCAAAAGCTACACTGTCACTCTATATTCTTCAGGTGGGCCATGTAGTTCACCTGCTATTTCTCCCCAGTTATTTTCACTAGGAAGAAGAAAATGGTAGAATCACAGGTCTGAAAGCTGGTGTGGACCTGTGGCCTCTTATTCATTGAACAGATTTTGTTATACGTTGTTAGTCTTAGGAAGGTACTGCAAGTGTCAAGAAAGAAACTGTATGGCATCTGACATGAAGGATCCAGAATCTACACACAGTATTTCTGTCACATTCTAATAATCAAAGCAGGTTACAAAGGCAAGCTAACTCAAGTGGGTGAGGAACAGAATCTCTTTTTTGATGGAACCAGAAGAAACATCACAATACCAAGGGGCATGGATACAAAAATCCATGATTCATTGGTGGTCATCTTATAATTCCACCTCAATATGTGCATTTTTTTAAACTTAATTTACCACTAGATTATCAATGTATTTGAGCAGGACCAATATGCTTATTAAATTATGTCTCATTGTTAACATTTAGGTCTTTACATGTTGAATTATGAAAAAGTATTTGTTTGATTGAAAATTGAATGGGCAAATCAATGAATGAGTAGATAACCGAAAAGATACTTTATCAAATTTTATACATTAGGATTTAATTTCACCCACTACAATGTGACATTTGACTCCTTGTCATCTTGAAGTCAGAAAACATGCAAGTTGAAGATGCATGAATTTATTAACATAATTGAGTAATTATACTGGACGTGGAATTCAGGTTGTCAGTGCTCTACTCCTGCTGTAACAAAGGAGCAATGAAAGCAAAGTAGCCCATAAATTTGCTAGCTTATAGTTTTATCAGTCGGAATTGTAGAGTGGCTTCATTTGCTTTCCTTGGCTGTTTCTAACCCCAATTCCTTTAGTTGTAGACTGGATGTCTTCCTTCCTTGGGGCACAAGTCCTCCCTGCTTCGTGCAAGGTCTAGAAGCCTTCTCACTTGCCCTGCTGCAGGTCCAGGTCAGCCATAGCACACACCACCTTCCTCATGCTCTGATTTCTCTCTTTCTCCTGTCCCAGTGAAGAGAATGATATGTTTTACGACTCATGGATATAGTGGGCCCAACTAGATGGTCCCAGCTACTTTTGGCATCTTAAGTCAAATGATGTTTATTTTTACTTTCCTTTTTAAATTTATTTTTACCCGCTGATAGAACCAATTTACAACATAGAATGACAGATAAAAGGTTCACAGGTTAGAACTCTGTCAAGCACAGGTCCTCACTAGCAATAATATTAAAGCTTTGGTAGCCAAAGACATGATTTGGATAAAAGAAAGCCTTCCACATAGAGTAAATTTTGATTAGAATGTAGATCCTGGAACTTCTTGGCTATGTAATTATGGCCAGTTAATTTTACTTAAATCAACATCAATATTTTTCACTCTGAAAAGTTGATATTTATGACTACTCTATCAATATTATTTTTAATAATAACATATATAATATTTTTTCAAATGTTACATACAATGCATTATGAATGAAATTAAAAAGAGCAACATTAAACACACGGAATGCAAACATTGAAGATATTCATTTTTTTTTTCCAAAAACCCTGAGGAGGTGATTTTGGAGAATTTAATCTAATTCATTTTAGCATTTTAAGAAAGTAACCTTCTCAGTTGTCTGAAATTTAGCAGAAATAAGAATTTAGGAAATGCTAATTGCAAATTTCAGAGAATTGGTTTGAGCCACAGGTCAAATATTGAAAAGTTACTGGCATGGCTGGCTTGGTGACTGACATCACCTACGCAGTGAGTAGAGATTAATGAAAGAAAGAAAGATGAAATTAAATGGAAAAATTCCGTGGTACACCAAATGTGGGAAATGGGAAAAGGCGGTAGAAAGGAAGATATGGTGGCAAATCAAGAAGTTTTGACAGAGGAAGGATGTAGAGTCCTGGAAGGTAAGAACAAAACTGTTTTCAGAAATAAGAAGTGACTAAAATTTTGGGTTAAATGCTATTTAAAGACTAAGTAGGGCAGAGTAAAACAGGTGCATAGGCTGCCAGGTGTTCAGTCCCTGGGTCTGCAGTGCCCGCCATGCCCCTGTGGTCCTCTGAGAAGACAAATGAGACTGGGCATAATGGCACACGCCTGTAATTCCAGGACTTGGGAGGCTGTAAACAGGCAGATCACTACAATTCTGATCTAGTACTGAAACCCTGAACACACGGCAGGCCCTTCCCTGAAATACAAAAAAAAAAAAAGGACTGAGTAAGCTCAAGCCTGTGTGTATTCAATTACTTTTAGATAATGGAGTCATTTCACTGAAGAAGTCTGAGAGCAATCTGATATAACAATCTGATATAATAAAGCAAACACTGTATTAGCATATAGGCAAAGAAGGAAAAATACATTTAAACTTTATTACAAAAGCAGTCTGTGTTTTAAAAATGAAGGTGTTAGCTGAACATGTATGTATATTATGTTGTTATTCTTATTTTATTCCACAGGACTCTGAAAATAAAGGGATAAAGTCGGCTCCCTAAGGTTCTACTCAAAAGCAGTCATTGATTTCCTAAGTGCCATTTTATGACTGAATGTTACTTACTCCAAGTTGATATTTTTGGGAAAAAGGGAGGAAATTTTGAAAGCCATTAATTACGCTTAATAAGCTACCCTGTAGAAGAATGATGTTTCATAGTCCATAATCATTAAGAGTTACCAGTAAATGTATTTGTATTCCAAGTAAAAGATGTAAATTTACCTCAGACTCATCTCTGAACCTCACGGAATTTAGATATTTACAGAATGACCTAAGTTTCACAGCCATTATGTTAAAAGGTGGCTAAGGATTATTTTATGATTTCAAAGAGTAGACACTACAACTTATCATTTTGGAGATAAGTGCTTTTCTTGGGGCCTGCATTTAAATATTTTTGTTATTTTACCTAAAATATGTTTATGAGTTATAATTAAAATAAATTATAATATTCTAATTCAGGATATTGTCTATCACTCTAAATTTGAAATTGAGAAGGTATAATTTTGGTTCTATGTAATTTTTATTTCACAAAATGCACAAAAAGAAAATTAACTTTCTTCTCTAACAAGCAAGTTATGTTGTATTATAACAGAGTGGTAATGACAAAAAATGGAAAATATAGGCTAATTGTACAATGCCAAATAGAGCCACAAATGTTCGAAGGCTCTGCTTTACTAATTTATAAAAGATAAGGTATGCACAATACCTACTACCATGCTATCTATACTACAGAAAAAAAAATTACAGTATCTTTCAAAACTATTAATCACTTTGCTCTTTTAGGATAACTATTCTGGAAAATCAAAATGTGGATGCCACAGCACAGGCTTTCAGTAGAAGACAGTATGACTTCCAGAGGAAAAAAAAAAAAAAAAGCTGTGTGAAGTAATACACGTTTTTGAGAGAGAGAGAAGAGAGACAGAGATACAGCAAATACAGAGACATACAAAAGAGAGAGATGAGAGAAGAAAAGATAAGAGAAAGAAGAGAGGAGAGGAGAGGAGAAGAAAAGAGAAGAGAAGAGAAGAGAAGAGAAGAGAAGAGAAGAGAAGAGAAGAGAAGAGAAGAGAAGAGAAGGTGGCAAGATATGCCTGTTACCCACTATTCTGGGAGGCTGTGGTAGTAGGATCAAAATTTAAGCATACCCTTACCAATTAAACTATCTAGCTAAATTCTACCTCTAAATTAAAAAATAAATTAAAAAGCAAAAAAAAGGAAAAAAGAGAGATAAGATCCAAAGTTATACCTCAGTGTTTAATTACTACCACCCCTGCAATAAAACAGTAAATAAATAAAAAGGAATTTACATCTTGATCAAGAGAATGAGCACCAAACTGCATCCTTCTCTATTTTTTTAGTTTTTATTACTTTTAAGAAGAAATAACAAAGAGACAGTTTCAAAACACATTAGTAGGACAGCCACAATAATTAATATAATGCATATTGTTGTCTTCATAGTAGTTGTTCAGAGTACAAGATGAAGACGTGATAACTTTTCTAAACACTATTGGTACAAATACTTCTTCCCACTGAGCTAAGAGAGTAATTGTATATATAATCCAATATCACCTAGTAGTAGTGAGTTATCAGAAGAACTGGCAATGTCAGAAGCTGTTGACTTGAGCCTTTTACAGCTCAGTATACTAATCTGGCTTTACTTTTTATGCCTTGTGGTTAAACATTTCTGCGAGGTGGTTAAGGCCAAGTTAAAGCCAGACTTATATAACAAAATATGTAACTTTTGTATCTAACAGGGTCAGTCAAATCCCCTCAGAATTAATCTTGAAACCATCTACAGTGTTTTGTATAACTTTTGTCAGTATCAGCCATCTGGATGAGTCATGGGCATTGCTTGACCAATTTGCTCTCTGTCAAAGTCTGAGAGAATGTTTTCTCTCTAGGTGACTCTCCTTGCACACTGTACATTGTTGATCCCATTCCACTGTGGACCCATAATCTCCTTGAACATAAAATTTGGGGCACCACTGAGTTATAGGATGTTATAATGCAGGTTCTCTTATGTCCTGAGTCCTCACTGACCTTGAAGGGCTAGGGTCAAAATATTGGCAATCCTTGTAGCCCTTTTTTTCTCTAATTTTTTTTGGTCTGCCAAGTTGTTTTTAATCCTTCAGTAGAGAAGTTTAGTGATACTATTACTCTATAACATAGGTACTTGAGTCTAACATCACTGTCTTCCTAAATATTAAATTCCTTAGACTTAACCTGGGACTGCTATTTTCCATCAATCATTGATATTCTAATAATTTCCCATAGAATGTGATTAAAAACTGTTACACTTTTTTTTTTTACATGGAAATTTAGAAATCAGAGCATATACAAAATTGTCGCAGGTCAATTCTGTGGCTTTTTTCCTTGTCTCATATTCTCTTTAATTACACTTTTTTATTTTCTTTCAAAACAAGTATTTACTTGAGAAAGAATATAGCAATAACCGAAATTACATTAGAAGCATCACACATCTAAAAGACCATGATGACAAGCATTCCAAGCATGGTTTTAGTCTTACACATTACTAATCTGAGTGTCAAAACCCTGTTGGAGAGTCTCAGGACCAATGTCAAGTTTATCCTGTATATATAAGTGTGTGCATGGTTTTGCCACTGCCATGTTTCATAACTTATTTGCTTGCTGTCTCTTCATTGTTTAATCCTTAAATTCTTGATTTCCATTCAGCTGTGTTATGCCTTTCCATTTTTATTTCTTCTTTTGTGTTCTTACACTAAGGAAACTATACGATATTTACACTTGTAGGTCTGGTTTATTTCACTTATGAGTATATCTTCAAAATACATCCACTTATATATGAAGTCTTCAAGTTTATCATTCTTTATAGCTGTGTGGGGACTCCTTAAAACATTAGGATTGGAAATCCCATTCAATCCAGCTAACCTCCTACTGGAAAATTTCCCAGAAGACCTGAAAACATCAAATCATAGTGATGTTTGTCTATTTTTGTTTATAGCAGCACAATTTATGATAGCCAAATCTTGGAAACAAACAAAATTTCTATCTTCTGAAGATTGATTGAAAAAGATGTGGTGTTTTTATACAATGGAATATTATTCAGCTATAAAGAATGATAAATTAGAAGACTTCATATATAAGGGGATATATCCTTTACTCCTTTTTTTCTGTTCTTATACTTTGTTTAATTACAGATTTTTCTGTGCAAATATATTGTTATGTTTAAAGGTAATATTTTGCTTTAATGAAATAAACAAAAATATGAGCAAAGGAGACAAATTTTTTAAAATATTCCTATTGGCAAAGTCAGACATTTTCTATGGATAACACGATAATAAACACATAAATTGCTTTATTTTTATAATTCCATCAATAAAATGACTTTTAACAAAACAGATGTGACTTCTATATTAACCTTTTTATGATAAAACAACTGGAAAAAGTGAAAAACATAAAATACACATACACACATACAAATGCATTCACATATGGACACTTGTACATTGATACATGGACATGATTTAAAATGTTCTCACTAATCTAAGTCATTAGAACAATATGAAATAATATCATACATCTCAATGTTTTTTTCTTGGAGGCACTATATTAAAACTCAGAGTATGTAAGGTCTATCTATGCTGATCAGCATGAGTACAATTATGCAACTTGACATGTAATAAAATTACATTATTTTAATAAAATAAGCATCTCAAATAATGTGGTGTGTTACTTTGAAAATATAAATGTTAGTCATGAATTAAGAAAAAAATAATTTCAATTGAAAGTATTTGAAATTGAAATTTGAGTGCCAGCCAAATAGCCCAGTGGAATAAAGCTGCTTAGGCAGATTCACCAGCCAGGAGTTCGATTCCCTGTGTGACATGCTGGCCCTACCCCTGAGCTCAAAGAAATGGCGATTGAGACTGGGCATGGTAGCACATGCATGTAATCCCAGCTCTTGGGAAGCTGAACCCAGATGGATTACTACCAGTCTGATCTACATAGTGAGACCATGTAGACCCTGTAGACCCTGTACTAAAATACAAAAAGGGAGAGAGAGAAAGAAAGAAAGAAAAAACAAGATCGTGAGTTCGAACCCCAGTCCTGAAAAAAAAAAAAAAAAAAAAAAAAAAAAAAAAAAAAAAAAAAAAAAAAAAAAAAAAAAAAAAAAAAAAAAAAAAAAAAAAAAAAAAAAAAAAAAAAAAAAAAAAAAAAAAAAAAAAGAAGGAAGAAAGAAAGGAAGGAAGGAAGGAAGGAAGGAAAGAAAGAAAGAAAAAAAGAAAGAAAGAAAGAAAAAAAGAAAGAAAGAAAGAAAGAAAGAAAGAAAGAAAGAAAGAAAGAAAGTGAACTTTAGAATATAATCAGGAGAATACCTGGCATTTGTTACATGGGCAGAGGCTAACTGACAACTAACTGTTCCATCACTACAGCGAGCTTGTTTGCTACATCCTTCGTTTTAATGTCCATCTTTAGGCAAGGTTCTGAATGAAGATGCACCTCGATGAGGGTGTGACTATTTAAGCAACTAGTGAAGGATTAGAATCCCAACTTGAGAGTACACATGCTCCTCCTTCCACACCATGTTATTTTAATGATTGAAACAATGGTTCAAGCAGACAGAGCACCACAGTCTCCAGAGTGAAGCATAAATATACTTCCCTGGGCCAGAATCTCACTATTGGGTGTATAAAGGTATATTTAAGTAGGCAAGGAAATGTTCGAGTAGCTGTATGAATGTTGTACTTTATTTTTGTTCGAGGAAGATCTTTATACTTTTTTTTTCCTTATTTGAAGTAATCTGAAAATATATTTGCTCTGAAGAGCCATTTCTGTTTATTTACAGTGTTTATTTGTTGAGTCTTAAATTTCCTACTGGTTTTTTTGAGTCACTTATTCTGTTCACCAATATAACTATGTCTATCCATTTCTTTTCTTCTCTTAGTGCTGATTTTTACTCTAAACTAGCAAATGCCCATTTAACTTAGCAAAATTGTAGTTCCTAGACATCTAGGACACCTATTTTAACCGTGATTTTTTCTCTC
Source organism: Myocastor coypus (assembly GCA_004027025.1). Taxonomy (NCBI): domain Eukaryota; kingdom Metazoa; phylum Chordata; class Mammalia; order Rodentia; family Myocastoridae; genus Myocastor; species Myocastor coypus. Next base: position 61,477 of record PVJA010008249.1, read on the forward strand.
TGAATTCACAATTACACTTAAACATTTGACTACACACTAGAATGAAAGTTTGTGTTAACTTCTACAACATGGAATATTTCTAATGCATCACAACCATTTTGCCAGACCAAATACCCAAGTTTAAAATTAATGATTCTGTATTAGATTGATCCTTACCTGTGTTGTGGGTATTAGTGCAAAACAGCTTTTAACATAAATGTTCTGAAACTGGTATAATTCTTCAGAATAATTGGGAAAAACACTCCTTAATAAATTAATTGTGGAATGTTCTGTCTTGTCCTTCTCCTGGCCTCGTGTATTTTTTCATCATATCTAACTGGAATTGCTAAAAATTATTTAAGCAGAATACTTTTAACTCAAAATTTAATGGCAGTAGTTTGTACATATCTGATAGTTCATTTCAAATTATGTTGGAAAGCATGGTACAACCTTCTTTCATTCTTACAAGTAATAATTTTACCAGAAGATAAAAAATACAATTATAGTAATGGGAAACAATACACAGGAGACTGAAAGGTAAGATTTAGGAAGAACATTTCTAAACTAGCTATATATTAATTGGAAATGCAAGCCAACGACTATTTGACAAATCTTCCAGAAGATTCATGGATTAAAACAAATGTTTCCCAAAAGAAGGTACAGAGAAACAGTAAATACTGTGACTCTCATTACTTATATTGTGCTTTACTCCGTTATAAGTAAAACCCAATGATGCTTTAACTTACAGGTTCTGATGGAACAGTTGATAAATATACTATGTCCTGGACGGTTTGGTATATTGCAAGCACATTATGTGTTTAGAAGTTGTGGTCATGCTTTTTACTACTGTACTGTTTGTTCTCTTATGCTATCCTTAAGAAAATATTTTGTTTCTCTGGTTTTAAAAATTAGATCAAATTTCTAGTATTGTGAGTAGTTTCAAGGAAAAGAGTAATCCAAGCAATGATTTTTGAACTCTTGGTGAACTGCATGCAGTATTTGCATGACCATATTCAAATCCCTTAACTTTGCTGTGACTGATGTATGGTGGTTGATACACTGTGTCAACTGGGGATGTCAGAAGCTTGGCTGGATTAGCTTGGTGATGCCACGCCCTGGGGGAGGTTTGCAGTCCCACTATAGGGCACATAGGACCCTCCCTAGAGTGACTCATCACAAAAAGGTTATATAAAGCAGTTGAAGAAGGCTTCTGCACCCACCACTTCCTTCGAGGCACTTGATCTACACAGCTTCACCACTTCAGAGGAGCTCAGATCTTCGCAGCAGCTACCATCACTTTCTCAGAGGTGCTTTGATCTTTGCAATCAGCATAGAAAGAAAAGAGAGAGGCTTGATAGATGCTGCAGATGCTGCTCCTCTTCTGCTCTTCATTCTTTCCTGCCACCATGAACTGCTGCTGTCTGTCTTGGAGACAGCTGAGTATGGACTGAAACCTCTACTAACTGTGAGCTAAATAAACCTTTCCATCCTTCATCTTGGGTGATGAATATCTGTCCCAGCAACAAGTGAAGGATAACCAAGGCACCACATTTGTAGTATGGAAAATGAAGGCATTAGTGAAAGTTACCTCTAAGGCCTCTCCCATTTCTGTAATTGTCTGAATTTTTGCATAGGATTTTTAACAGTCATCAATGTCAAGATTCCTATGTGTTCCTTCCAATCTGATCAAAGAATAGAATGGTGTTATATATGTTCTCCAAAATTTGAATGTATTAATAATAGGTCTATAAAAATTATTCATAAATATTTCAACTGATTAGATAATCATTGCTATGAATTGTCTCTATGTTATCAACTGTATTAAAATTTAAGAAATAGTGGCTTCGTATCTTGAAGAAAAAAAGTTATGAGTTCACATGACCACTGTACCTCATCATTCTTTACACTATTTTCTGTACATTTACTTTTGGTTGCTTACACAAACTATATACCTTAACTGAGCCTGTAATATGATTTACCAAAATCTACAACTAGACCGACTTTCTAAGAGCATAAAATCATGTTATCATTATTGCTTGTGAAGGCAATGCATGTAAATAAAAACACAATGTTTTATTTCCATGTGAAATGTACAAAAATGTGCATAAATGTTCATGAGTAATATCACACACAATGCTTATCAAGTTGTCCAGGTAGAATGCTATCCATAATGTTTTTCTACTTCTCTTATTTATATCTGTGTATTTTCTTAATATGATGCATAGTGTCTGAGATCTATATGCATTAAGAATTTGAGATTTCATGTATAAAATGGATGCTCTAAAAGTCAACATGCTTAACAGTGTTTAATTTATATGTCAACTAACCTTACATTGCACAGTTTGTACTATAGATTTTATTCTCCTGGAAAGAAATAAATAAGTCATAGAGGTCCCAGCCGGTAGCAGAGCCTGTGCATCCGCCGCGGGTAAGCTGCCTGCGCCCCTCTGCCCCGCCTCTGCGTTCCTGCCACTAACTTCCTGTTCCAGTCCCGACCGAGTCCCAGCCAGTAGCCGAGCCCGCACTTCCACCGCGGGTAAGCAGCCTGTGCCCCTCTGCCCCGCCTCTGGGCTCCTGCGACTAACTTCCTGTTCCAGTCCGACCGAGTCCCAGCCGGTAGCAGAGCCCACGCGTCCACCGCGGGTAAGCTGCCCGCGCCCCTCTGTCCCACGTCTGCGTTCCTGCAACTAACTTCCTGTTCCAGTCCCGACCGAGTCCCAGCTGGTAGCCGAGCCCGTGCGCCGGCTGGGTCAGGATCCTTGGCCCGCCTTCCCCTCCCCCACCCACCCCCATTTTTTTTTTGAACCCCTCCAGCCCAAGCTCCAGCACCAAACCCATCAAACATCTTGTCTGCCAATCGATCTAGTTCAAGAGCCTACCAGGACTACTCAATCCCAAAGCTCCACCTTCACCTACAGACCACATCCCCCAGGATTCACAAAAGCTAGCAGCCAGAGCTCCAGCACAGAGTCAGGAACCTCTGTAGAGGAACCAGCTTGGAGTCTCCAGACCAAATGCCCATAGACACAGCATAACGCCACCAAAGTGCAGAGGTCGCTCCATACAAAATGATAACAACAAGGAGTAGGATGCAATCTCAGGGCCCGTGCCCACCCAAACCAAATACAGAAGACACTATCATGGAAGAAAATGGGAAACATACAGATGAAACCTCTGAATTGGTAGCATCTGAGGCAGACACACAAGTGCAGAAACTTATAGAGCAACTGAGATCAGAGATAACATCTGAAGTTAAAAAAAGAAATACATGAAGTGGAAAAATAGCTGGAGAAACGTATAGAGGACATCAGAGCAGAAATGATAGCTAAAGTTGACAAAGACATGCCTAAATCAATAGCATCCCAAGTAGGGGAACAACTACACAAAAGTAGAAAGGAGAACAGAACAGAAATAATCTCTGTATTAGAGAAAGGATAACCATAATGACAGACTTCAATACTATTAAAGAAGACATCGATAAAAAATTAGAGGAGAACAGAAAAATGGTGGACTCCCTGATGGAGCAATATAGGAAAGACATAGATCACATGAAACAGTTTCAAAGAGATATACAAGAAAATAAAACCTCGATCACAAGTTGGCAGAGCCGAATGAACGAAAATGAAGATAGAGTTTCCAACCTTAAAGACACAGTTGCAGCCAGTGAAAGAGTAAGAAAGGATCTCTTAAAAACCACCAGAATGCAGGAAAAAATAATTCATCATCTGCAAGATGATGCAAAAATGAACAACGTGAGATTAATGGGAATCAATGAGAAAGAAGGAGTCAATACAAATGATATAAAAAGAATATGGGCAGAAGAAATAGCAGAAAACTTCCCAAATTTGAGAAAACAATCAGACATTCAGGTAACTGAAGCCTACAGAACCCCAAATAACATCAACCCAATTAAAAACACGCCAAGACATGTAATAGTCAAGATACCAGAAATCCAGCTGAAGAATAATATACTAAAAGCTGCTAGAGAAAAGAAACAGATCACATTTAAAGGAAAACCCATC
>PVJA010008250.1:0-65143 GCA_004027025.1 Myocastor coypus
AAAAAAAAAAAAAAAAAAAAAAAAAAAAAAAAAAAAAAAAAAAAAAAAAAAAAAAAAAAAAAAAAAAAAAAAAAAAAAAAAAAAAAAAAAAAAAAAAAAAAAAAAAAAAAAAAAAAAAAAAAAAAAAAAAAAAAAAAAAAATTAAACAGCTTCTACAAAGCAAGAACAACAGAGCAGAGTGATAGCCAATAGAATAGGAAATTTTTTTTTTGCTATTCTTCAGAGATTTAATATCTATAATATACAAAGAACTCAAAAAAATTAGACCCCCCCCCAAATATAAGACCCAATTAAAAGAAAGGCAATGAAAATGAGTAGAAACTTCTGGGAAGTACAAATGGCCAATAAGTACACAAAGAAGCATACCATATTTTTTACTATTAGAGAAATGCAAATTAAATCAACACTGAGATTCCTTCTTCAGAAATAATGGCGATCAACAAGAAATCAAGTAATTACAAATGTTCATGAGGCAGGGAGGGAGGCTGGACTCAGGGGCATATGAGAATGTAAACTAGTACAGCCACTACGGAACTTAGTAAAGAGATTCCTCAAAAAAGTAAAACTGGAAATTCCATTTAACCTTGCTTTAAATTCCATTTAACCCCTTCCAGGTGTCTTCCTCAAAGAGTTAAATATATCATATCACAGTGACGTCTGCTTGTGCGTGCTTATAGCAGTACGGCTCATAACAACTAATTCCTGGTAGCAGCCCATGTCTATACACAAAGGAATGGATATGGAAAACCTGGCATTTATCCACCATAGAGCACTTCTCTGCCATAAAGAAAGATAAACCTGAGTTACTGGTAGGAAAATGGATATAGCTTGAGTCCACAATGTTAAGTGAAAGGAGTCAGACAGGCAAGCTTACACTGCATAGTTTCTCGTCTATGAAAGGCCTGAAATTTAAATAAAGAGCAAAATAAAAGACATTATAGGGTAGGTAATAGGGTGATAGGTCTTTTGAAGATGGAAGGAGGACTAGGGGATGAGGGAGGGAGGGAGAGAAAGGGGACATAAGGAGATTAAGATGCCTATTGCAACGAGTCAACTCCCCATGATGCACGTGCTCACCATGTACTGCAAATGTGGACTCATAAAATATTAAACACAGACGTGGGCATGGGCTGAGCATGTGGCAAGGCTGAGCGCTAAGACACGGGAGGGCAGTGGCACCCTGTGGTTGTGCAGGAGCGTGTGTGCTGATGAGTTCTGGTGGGGACCTTAGCCTTCTATTTTTTTTCATTTATGCATTTTTCATTTCAAAATCAAAGAGGAAGTCAGATGGGCAGGAATGAAGCATCCTGCTTTGGAAAGGGTGCAGGATAGAGTTCAAGAGTGCAGGGAAAGTAAACAAAATAAGGCGAGAGAAGGTGCTAAAGTTTATCCAGTGAGTAGATCACAGTCTTGTCATCTCTCAGAGTCCCAGGGGACCTACCAGACCCCCCCCCACCCCATCGCTATTCACTGATTTGGCTGTTCCTCTTTTCACTCTACAAGTATCAAGTCAGAGTTTAAAAAAAATATGGCAAATGAAAATAAACAAAAACCAACAACAGTCGGGCAACTTTTTGGAATTGTCAGCTGAGTGAGGAAATCACTTTGCCAATGGAGAAACTGAGTCTATCAAACCCATGTGTTGGCAAGCGGAAAGTCCTGAGTTCAATTCCCGGTACTGTTCAAAACAAAACGAAACCAAAAATGTGTGTGTGGCTGAGCCTGGAACTCAGCACCTTGACCTGGTGCAGCCACTTTCTTGCAATGCACCACCCCTCCCAAGCACATCCAGGAGGCAGCCTGTGAAGGGCAAGAACACGGGGAGGAGCTGGCACTGTCCTGGACCATAGCTACTTACAAAGCTAACATGCTGACTCAACTGCTCAGTGGTCTACAAGTTTTTGATCTTATTCTACTACTAATAATGGTATTATTAGTACTCAGTTTTAAACATGAATTTATAGGCTGGAGTGATAGCTTGGCAGTCTACGTGCCTGCCTGGCAAGTTCTAGGACCTGAGTTTGATCCCCAGTACCACATGCTGTGCTGACTCCTTGTAGAGCCAACCACTGAAACTGGGCGTGGTGGCGCATGCCTGTAATCCAGCGCTGGAGAGGCTGGGACAGGAAGATCATTATGAGTCTGAGCTGCATTGCAAGACCATGTACCAAATAAATAAATAAATAAATAAATAAATAAATAAATAAATAAATATCAACGACAAAACATTGTGATCAGCTTTGTTGGTACAAAGACAAAAATATTTATTAAAAAAATAAACATGAGCTTAGATAGAACACAGGCATTTGATAAAGGGTGGGAAAGATAAATGATGTCATTATTTTTAAATTATCACATGGCTGCCAGAAACCTCTTATTTCGAGGATGTACATGTCCCTCCAATGAGGATGGCATTATAAATATTTCCTTTGATCTATGTTTTCTTCAAAGCAATCAATGTCAGGTCACTGTGAGGAGTAACCTCATTAGGACTCAATCATATAAATTAGGTGAGTTAGAACTTCGTAATAGACATTTCATCTGGTATCTGGAAATTACAGTGTGCTTCCATCAGCTGCAAGCAGGGCAGGGCTGAGGATGTTTGGACAGCCGTTCAGAAGCATGGGTCCTTGGCTAGTGTCTGGGGACTTCAATGTTGGACTGTTGTCCACCATGCCCTCCGTGGCTGGCTCACTGGGCATAAATTCTCTACACCAAACACCTGTACTGCTTCTGGAAACTTGGTGTCCAGTAGGCAGAGGGTGCTCATGGGCCTAGCCCCTCACAGACACCCTGGACACTGGGTCTCTGTCTTCCCTGGGAGACAGCATTTCCCCAAGTGCTCTTTCTGCTCCTTCCCATTGCCATCTTGCTCCTGGCCTCCGTAGACTCCATAGTCCATTATTATTATTATTATTTTTTTTTTGCTGATTTTGCTTCATGTCCTTTCAGTGTAATAAATCATGAGTCCAGCTGGCTGCCAAGGACTGGAGTCCCAGGAGTCTCAGAGCCTGGCTTGTCCTGGGGATCCTGAAACAGGTCCACCACTGTCTAGCATAATGGACTGACCAACTACTGTGCCTTTGCGAGGGCTCCCCATGCCACCACCAGATACACCCAGCAAGCCGTGGCCCAGGGTTAGCTCTGGTCTCATGTTCACTCTGGAGACAACTCTGAAGACAGTGATAAAGCAAGAGTAGGGGAAACACCAGGGGCAACAGAACAGTGGGACTCCACTAACAGAGCCACCACCCCAGAGTTCCTTCACACAAGTAAAATGTGCTGTCTAGTGGGTAGTGAACTCCTTGTTACTCCACAGATTCAGTCAAAGCTTGGAGGAATCCCCTGTCAGGATGCCACTGGGGTGATTCCTACCTGAGAGTGGTTTCATTTGATGAGGTCCCAGGTTTTTCCCTTCTGTGTGACTCTGCAGTGCCAAATTTACTAGACAGTTCTGAGAATCTGTGGTGGTTCTATTTTTCAGTATGTCCTCTCCAACTTGAATTCTACTGATTCGTCAGGATCAAACAGCTACTTTCCTCTTTCTCTCAAACCTTAAACACATTTATTCTCCTGGTGTTAATGCCTCTCCTTTCATCCTCTCAGTCATAAAGTATACTGTGGTCCCTGAAAATTGCTTTGAACATGTATACCTACAAGGGAGGGGGCTGCAGGCAGAGTTCCTATCCCAGCCTCAGCTATGTAAACAGGGGGACAAATCTCAGCAAATTTCTAAGTAGGAAAATCTATGTCTAGAAGAATTCTGCTTAGCACTCACACAGTTCATTATATGAAGTCCGAGAAGGGCTTTCATGGCTCTGTTGGCCATTGGCAGGAAAACGGACATAGGCCCCATCTGCAGCTGTGCTCTGGCACTGGATGCTTCTTTGTCCCAGAGATGCACATGAGCCCTGGGCAGAGAAGTTAGATGGGGCAGGAAGCCCTAGGGCTGGGCAGACAGTTAGGGCCAGCTGCTCTCCTGCCATCCACACAGGTTATATCCTTGCCTCCCACCCAGACCAGGGGTCACTGAGGAGGCAGGGAAGGAGGACCTAGACTGTCTCAAAGCGAGTCCCATTGCACCATACTGTACAGGGTAGGTGAGGCTGAGCTGAGAGGCCTGGTGTCTGCAGAGCCAGCCTTGCCTTCTTGGAGCAATGGCAGGGAGACCAAGGGGAGAGGTCACTGAAGAGCACCCCTAAAAACATGCCAGAAGACCAGTCTTGATCAGGCTCCTTTAAAATATCTGCATGGAAAATTCCTCAGGTTTGGAGTTCAGCACAGTCTTTCTGCAGAAACAACGCAAGGGGATGCAGGAGGCTCTCAGAGCACCTGGTACCCAAGCTCAGGCCAACCATGCATCTTCAGAGCCTTGGGGTACATCAAAGAAAAGGCCCTTTCTCTGGAAGGAGAACTGAGGAGTTCTATTGTGAGAGACTTCTCAAGGCCCTTTCAGGCAAAGAACTTGGCTCAGAGAGCTGAGCCCAGCCTGGAATTCAGCTCCCATTTGCTCCCAATGCCAGTGACCTTGTACAGTGCGTACAATGCACAACTGGGCTTGGTTTCTTGACCTGGTGGTATCTCCAAGATGCCATGGGGGTGGTCTCCCCACATGTGCCCAGCAGTTGCCTCAGGAGTGGAGGTTGGGAGACGTTTGGAAGCTCAACTTTCTCCAGGTAGGTGGTAGAAACAGCGCATATATGAGATGTGGGAGAAAAAAAACGTGGTTAATACTAAAATTTTATTGTTGTAAAAGACATTGAAGGGATTAATGGCCATGCATCTTTTACCATAATAAATTTTAAATAAAAATCTGAAAGTTTAAACTTCTTATATTTTGATCACCTCTCTTAAGTGTGAGTTGGGGTGGCTGTTATGTGTCATTATATGGAGGAGATGGGGACAGAAGATGAGGACAAGCAGGTGCTAGGACAAGAGAGAGAGGACCAGGTGGCTACACCACATGCCTGCAGCTGCTCTTAAATTTGTGGGAAGAGGCCAGGGCTTTATCAGATGAGCAGGACTATTTTAAGTCTCCCCCACCTTGCTCCTCTGCTTCCTCCCCTCTGGGACCTGTCTCTGTCAGGGTATACAACACAGTGAGGGCGCAGCCCCTGTTCCCTTTTGTCTCTGGCCCACACTCTGACTTCCCAAGGGCAGTGACTGTTCAGTTCTCTGGCCAGCCACATATGAGCCACCTGGGGAATGTTATCAGATGAGGTAGTGAAGGCCCATGAGGGGGCCCAAGAGGCAAGGGGTTGGGATGGCCCTGTGGAGTGAGGGGAGGGAGGATATCAGTTACCCACTTGCTGGCTGCTGAGGGCCCCTTTCTCTGGGAGGGCTTTGATGACTAAGGTAGGAATGGGGGACCACTGTCATGAAGGGCATCTGCGTCCCATCCAGGACTCCAGTTAGCCTGAACAAGCTGCATGTGCGCTGCTTCCTACAGCCGCTTTCCTCTACTAGTTTGAACCTGCCCAGCAAGCCCACTGTCAAGCCCTGTGGGTATCTCCGGGCCTAGCCTTCTGCCACCTTCTGAATCACCAAGCACTTGACCTAAGAACACAGGATAACTTCATGAAACAGTCCTCAAACCGACCCCATCATTACCATCATCACCACTGTCATATCGTCACCTGGTTTTTCAGGTGGTCTCATTATGTAATTGAGGTTGGCACTGAGCTCACTATGTAGGTCAGGCTGGGCTTAAACTCATAGCAATCCTTCTGCCTCATCCCCTCAGGTGCTGGGATTAGATGTGCACCACCAGTCCTGGCTCCAAGCCCACATTATTGCACAGTTTTATTTCTCGGCTGCCTCAAAGAGAAATTCCCTTTGGCAAAGGAGAGACATAAAACAAAAACAAGCAACAAACAAACAACAGAAACGAAAGCAAACCAAAATACCCCCAAACCAAAAGCCAAAAATGAAACAACAAAACAACTCAAACCACATATTTACGGACCTTCCTCTTGAAAACATTTTACTAATTCCTACTGGACCTGAAATTCATGGGAGGCCAAATAGACATTCCATTTTGGTCAGAGTTAGAAAAATTCCAGCATCTCTGGGAAGGCAGGAAGAGGACCTTTCAGTCTCCAAGCAAGTAAAGGGGTCCCTGAATCATGTCTCTGGGTGGCCACTGCCTGTCCTAAGCCCACACCTTGTGTGAGCAGAGTGAAGGGGCTGGAATTATGCTGCAGGACTCAGGCTCAGGTGGGATGGGACTGTGTGGCCTCCCTAGTTCTGCAGGGAAGGTTTCACCCCAACGTCTTCCAGCCCAGGAGCCTGTCTACCCCACCTGGTCTTCAGGGCAGAGTTTCTGGTGCTTCTTTGCCTTCTGCATGCCCTGTCTCCAGGATCCAGGCACAGCAAGAATGGTGTGGGCATGGATCCTCTTGTGCTTCTTGGTGTGGGCTGGGGATGTAGCATCAGCACCCCCTGGGAGAGTAGTGTCAGAATGCAGTGTCTCTGGCCACCCCAACGTCCTGAGCTAGAACCAGCACTTCATCAAGATCCCAGGTGATTCATGGGTGCACTGGATGAAGTTGTCCATGTAGGCAGAAGTCAGGGCAGTGTGCAGCTTGGGTGCAGGAGTTGGCAGAGGGAGGGCTCGTGGGGCTATTACTATCTTGCTTAGTAAGTATCCTGGGCTTCCTAGTTGAGTTCAATTTTTGGAAATGCATTGAGCAATATATTTATGGTGTGTGTATTTTAAGGAAAAAACACATGTATTTTAAGTGAAACAATGTACAGCTGGGTTTGTGACAACACTAGTATTCCCAGCTACTCAGGAGGTTGAGAAAGGAGGGCTGCATCTTCAAAGCTAGTCGCTCTCAAAACAGCGAGGTCTTATCTCAAAATAAAATAAAAAGGGCCAGGGATGTAGCTTAGAGGTACAGCACTTGCCTATCATGGCTGTAATCCCTAGTATTGCGAAAACCAAGCCAAAGCAAAGCAGAGCAATACACAGAGGAGCTGGGATTGTCGCCAGTGGAGGCAGCTGGGAGATTCCTGTGCTGAGCCGTGCTCTTATGGCAGAAGCAGCTCCCACAGAACAGCCAGGGAAGAACTGGCTTCTCGTGTCAGATTCTACATCTGTGAGATCCCACCTGCTCCTGCTGCCCTCACAGCCTGCCCTGGGACCCCCTCTGGCACCCCAGAAGACAGAGGCACATGTCAGCTTGACTTGTACCTGGCCCAGGTCCACAGAGTAAGGCCATACTGGGCCAGAAATTGCTAACACCATCCCTACACCAAACTTAGTGGCACTAACCAATTTTCTAGCAAGTGTATTTGGCTTTATTAATGCCTCTGTTATCAAAGATGAACACAACTGCCCTGCCAACATTCGTTCATTCATTCATTCATTCATTCATTCATTCATTCATTCATGCATGCTTCCATTCACCGTATTAGCAAACATTTACTGTATCTTATTATGGTAGGCACTAAGTGCTTTATGTACCTGGTCTCATCTTATCTCTGCATCCCTATTTTTATCTGCATTTTAGAGAAAAGTAAACCAGGCTTTAGAGATGACGTTGATAACTTAAAACCACACAGCTAGGAAGCATCTCAGTTGGGATTTGAACATAAACAGTACAATAGTGCAACCTCTTTCTTTTTCTCTGGACACTCTCATACACTCTGGAGATGCATTAAAAATGAATTAATACACAAAAAGCACTGAAGCATAGACCAACAAAAGGTGAATTTTATGGCATATGGATTGTGTCTCAAAATTTAAAGATCTGAATGCACAAAAAGTTTGCTTGGAGAAAACATTTGTCAGATCCCTAAAACAAAGCTGACTTGTTTTTCTTGATATATGTTATCTAATTAAAAAAAATCAAGGGCTAGGGGTATAGCTCAGTGGCACAGCACATGCTTGGAAAGCACAAGGTCCTGAGTTTGATTCCTGGCAAAAAAAAATTAAAAGTATTTTGAAGAACAGAAAGAAGAAGGAGAGAGAGGAGGAGGAAGAGGAGAAAAGGGGTCACAGGCCTGTCCATAGTCCAGCAGAGCTCCATTTAAGCCTCAGCCCTGCCACTTAACACTGTAGCACAGGTTCTCTGCTTCTACTGCATGAGCTGTGAAGGGACCCTTGCCTTGCCAGGTGGCACAGGGCTTGGAGGAGAGGCTGCACCTGGCAGCAGTAAGCTGGTCTTTTATAAGCCATAGCAGAAGGTGCAGAGCCCCATGAGGGCTCAGGCTACATAGCTAGCACAAAGCTACTGACTAGCTTTACCTCAGTAATATTCCCTTGCCAGTGGAGCTGCAGGAGAGCCATGGGATGGCAGGGCCATCATCACCTCAACCTCTCTGCAGAGCCCCTTCCCATACCTCCCACCGCAGAGCTGGGGTTTCCCTTACACCAAAAGCACTGAAGCATAGAACTCTGCAGTGAGGACCTGCATACTTTCTTTTTCCCACCTGTCTGGCCCCTCTTGGGCTGACTGGGCCAGGCTTTTCAGGCCAGGCTGACTGGGCAGTGTGGGTGGGCATTCCCTGTTCCTGTCATCCAAGCACTAGCCCGTGCCCAGCACCTCCATCTAGGCAGCTCTGTGCCCCTAGGGGTCATGTTGCCATGGTGACTCCACTACTGACACAGTGTCCAGGGAGACAGCACCATGGAGCTGAATGTGTTTGCAAGCCTTGCTGAAGCCAGCGCTGACTGGTTGGGTAGATCCCAGAAAGGGTCGGATGTGGAGGATGGGAACAAGTATAGTTGCTGCTGTTGCAGCAGCTTTGGGAGACAGGAAGGAGGGAGAGGGAAAGGAAGAGGGAGGGAAAGAGGGAAGGGGGAGAGAAGGGCAGAGGGGGAGAGAGAGATAGAGACAGAAAGAGACAGAGAGAGAGACAGAAAGAGACAGAGACAGAGAGAGACACAGAGACAGAGGCAGACAGGGGCAGAGACAAAGACAGAGAGAGACAGAGACAGAGACGTACACAGAGAATTCACACACCTTGGCTCATGCACCCACCCCCTGCTCAGGTTGTAATGGTTCCTCCAGGCAGAGGCTCAACTCAAGAGGGCCTCATCTGTAATTGTCATAGGTTTCTTCCTGAGGTGGTGCTTATGGTTCATCTTTGTACCTAGTTTCCATGTTAAAAACTAAAAGCAAAGCAAAGGGGGCATCCATGGGGTAGTAGAGCAGAATGACCTTGGCACACGGCAGCACAACTGAAATTGACTTCGAGGTCTACCTTCTCTTCTGGCCTCGAAGACTTCTTACAGAATGTAGTGTGGACACCAGGAGCCACACTGTGGCACTTATCTTGCCTCCCACACCCCTATGTGCACTCACTCACCCTACATCCTGGGGTTGCCTGAGTTGTCTCTTATAACTCATGCCGCCATCCAGCAGGAAAAGATCGTATGCTCATTGTACAGACAACAAGACCAAGGTTGCGGTGTTCGGGTCTATGCTCACTGCAGTCCCTGGCCCCCAGCTTCCTGCTCCCAGCCTCTTAGGCCCAGTGGGAATAGGACCCAAGCTACTGAATGGAAGAAAGAATCCACCCTCTCTGCAACAGTGGGTAAAATGAAATCCACAAACTGTTAGCCAGGGTTGCTCTTTAAATTCCAAACTCTGTCTTGGGTAAAGAAGGGCAGGGATCACTGGGAACAGGCTCAGCCCCAGCCCTGCGCACACTTCAGAGCTGACCCAGTTCTCTTGGGAGGGGCTCCTCTGCGCTTTCTGCCAATCACGACTGTGGGCTTCCGTTGTGTGGCTTGGAAACGCCGGAGTGCCACTGATTTAATTCTCAGGGGTGGTGAGAATCAGGGCCCTGCATCTTCCCGAGCCCTTGTGCTCCCAGCTAATGCCAATTTGTAAAAGCACTTTATGATTTATTCATTCCACCTTCCCAGGCTTCCCAGGACAACCTTCCTCTCACACAAATGAGCACAACTCCCAGAATAGCGCATCAGGCTTCATTAAAAAAACAAAACCCCTAGTGTGGGGACGTCCCTTTCTTGCTCCCTAGCCTGCGTCACACTGTGTTTGTAGAGTTCAGGTCACACTCAAGAGAGCACCTGAGCTGCCATACTCAGCAGGCAGTGGTGGCCCATGGGCTTCTTTCTGGGGGTCACACTCTCTGGGTGGGCAGTGCTTGGATCTGTCATGGGTCCTCTGCACCAGACCCTCCAATCTGACTTGTAGGAGGCATTTCCTGGTGGCTGGTGGCAAAGAGACAACAGGCTAAGCAGGGAGGGATGGGGGCCCTGGTAGAATCAGGGTGGAGTTCTGCACAGGGACCCCAGCCTGGGTCCAGCGCTAAGTCCCTTGTCTGTCAGGAGTGCCACTGAGGGACCAGAGAACTGACAAGTTAGGAGTCACCAGACTAGCATTGGTTCTGTTTTCATTATTGTCATCAATGTGTCTTTGAACTTGGGGAAGGCCTCTATAAACATCGTGGAGCAGATGGAAGAGAGAATCCTCAACCTCATCTAGTGACGGTGTCAGGAAGCTGCTTACGTAGACCTTACCTGTGCTCAGGAAAGCTGAACTCAGACAGGGTCAATGTCCATGACAGATGCAAGCTTTACAGGGCACAGAAATCATGCTGATGCAGGAATACAAGGGACTTGTGGGCTTGTTACCGCCCCTAATACTGGCAGTGCTTCTACACACAGCAGTCAGGATTCTAGTGCCAGCCGGTCACAAGGACTTTTGGCAGCTCAGCATCTTTGGAAGCTGACTCCAGGCAGCCTGAAGCCAGGTGCATGAGGGATCTGTGGCTCTTGCCTTCAGCTTTTTACTTCCCAGAAGGGCGGATTAAAGCCAGAGGGACAGTGATGAACTTGGAAGAGAAAACCCTGAGTGGCAGAGTGAGCCTGGAGCTCTATGGGTTGACTGCCCTTCAGGTCATCTCCAGCAGAGGTTGCTGACCTTACTGCCTCTCTTGGCGACTGGGGACTTGATCACTCATTTCTCAGTGGAAACTTTAGGACAGCGTATGCGTATCTGTAGACATCTCGTTTGCTGGGCAATGCACACTGATGTCACCGGTAATGCTAACAAACTCTTGATGCCATGGAGCAGTTAGTCTGATCTAATCACCTGCAGAAACCAGAGGGGTATTGTCATCTAGAATACAGGATCCTGCGGGGCCTTCTCCCTTTTCACATTGCTGCAGAGACTAGTTTCAGCCAGAGTCTGAGGTGTGGGTTGGGCATATCCTGCTGCACGCTGTAGAGGGCTTCACTTGTGTATCCTGGCCTGGTGGCTCTCACCTATCATTGCCCAGCAGTGGGCAACTGAGACCTCCGAGCAGTAAATGAGAGCTCAGAGAGATGGTCTGTGCTGCTCACAGTATCTTAAGAAAAAGAGCAACAACACAGAGTTGTTTTCGGACTCATCCGGTCCATGCTGACGATTTAACCACTCCCTGTGGCTCTCATCTTGCAGGTAGAGCAGGTGAGGCCTAAATGGCTCACCCACTTTTGCGAGATCATGGTTATCAAAGTCCAGAAACATATCCCAATCTGTGAGTGTCAGTGAGACCTCTAGCTGAAAGTTTCCTGGAATTACTAATTGTAAGTGTCTATCCCCACTTCTTCCCCACAGAGCATTGCTCTGGGCATACAAAATTTTAAAATGTTAGTTGATTTTTTGAAACAACTTTTAAAAATGTAGTAAATTTATTACACTGTGTTGGGCTTCCTTAAATGCATGTGGTCTCAGTGGGTATGATATAGACTCCTTGGGAGCCTGTATTTTCAAATTCTTTCTTTCTTGCTTGCTTGCTTAGCCTACTCTCTCCCTTTCTTCCTCCCTCCCTTCTTTCCTTCCTCCATCTTCTCTTCCTTCCTTCCTTCCTTCTTTCCTTCCTTCCTTCCTTCCTTCCTTCCTTCCCTCTTTCATTTGAAACATGGTTACACTAAGTGGCCCAGGGTAGACTCAAATTGAAGATCCTTCTGCTTCAGCTTCCCCAAGTAGCTGGGAATACAGGCTTCTACCTTGTATCTGATTCAGCATTGGTTCTTCAGTGTGAGAAACATCACTCTTTTATGTGTGAAAACAGACATACATATAGTATGTGGAGAGATACATAGTAGATCCCTGGTGTTAAAATTTCATAAGAAGGATGATTAGGTCAAAAAGGCTCCTGAGGGAGCCAATAATGAAAAAAGATGACTAAGAAATGCCCCTAGAATACAAAAGAAGGTGGTCAGTGCTCTATGTAACTCAAGGTTAGCATGTGGACATCTTCTATCATGTCCTGGGAGAGCTATCCAGGTAGATGGGAGGACTTGTCTCCTTTTAAGTGACCTTGTCCCTGACCTGGCCTCTGGGCACTGAAGTGTTTCTGGTGGAAATCCTCATTTCTCCCCTTTCTGTGCTGTCTGGACACTTCTTGGTGGGCTGTCTTCCCACAGTAGCCTGCTAAGTCCAGTACCTTAGGGACATAGGCCAAGCTGACACTCTCATTCTGGCCTGAAAGTGACACAGTGCCTCCCCATGAAGTCCCGAGCTCCAAATGGGGTTTTTCCTGCCTAACCACATATTTCCAAACATCTATGGGTCCAAATCCATGTCTGAGTAGTGGGCTCACCACGACATGGCTTTGTCATATGCCACTGACACACACAGAGCCACTTACAGTGCAAAGTGTTTCAAATGTCTTTTCTGAGACAAAGGATCCATCGAGGCCAAAGAGAAAAATAGAGGCATAGGACAGCATTCCTCCGAGGATTATGAGGTTGTTCATGTAGGGACTGGACATCTTTATCAGCCTGGTGAGAGAGGAAGATGACACGTTTACGCCTTGTTCCTTTGTCAAGTGTTTCCCAGTGCCCCCTCCCAGTGCATTGTTCTTGGGAGTAAGTGGGGAGACAAACAGAAGCTGGGGTTTCCTCCCCTTCTCTATCCTCACATACCTCTGCCTGTTTACCTCCATGGAGGGGCCCAGACAACTGTATGATTTCCAATTGTTGCTTCCCCCATCTCCTTTGTCAAGTTCACTATCATTTTTCTAGGGATAACTCGTTGCATTGGCTTCTTCATCCATTTTAATTTTCCAGCTTTTCAAACTGCTAACGCACAAAGTGAATAGGCTTTGAAGTTGAGGGGCGTTTTACAGTGAGGAGGGAGATTCCAATCCCACAGCCCCCTGTCTCCAGCAGACAACCTGGAGGTGGTCAGAGGGTGAGGGTTTAAGATTGCTTGTGAAATGTGTCCAGCAGGTGTTGAGGAAATACCTGCTCTGCCTGCCTCTGAGGACTTCACAGTCTCACACTGTCCCATGCACAAATATGGCCACGTAGTTGCTATCCTCTCCTGACTTTCATCCCCACCTCAGGCGTATAAGGGAGCCCCCATCCCAGCCCCAACACTGTTTTCACCAGGCTACACTTGAGACATTCCAAGTAGCCTCAGTCTCTGCATACTTCCATCTTACTCCTTTCAGGAATCCTGCTGTGGCTCCCAGGTGCCAGAAAGCCAGAACTTAGCTAAGTCCTCACTGTGCTGAGCCCCAGAGGTAGCTGGTTCCTTCAGCACAATCAGCTCAGAAAGTTTTAGGTTTTCAGGCACGCCAGGTTCCAGGCGCTCTTTGTAGAGTGAAATTATAGTCACTTGTTCCCTGAACATTTTTTGTTTTGTTCCGCAATTCTACGGATCCTTCACATTTTAAACATGTAGCATGTCAAGGGGGGTAGGAAATGCTAAGCCCACTGTTTTTTTTTTTTTTGTGTGTGTGTGTCTGTGTGTGTGTGTGGGGGGGCTACACACAGGCTTTTGAGTTGGAAGTACTAGGACTGGGCCTTAGCCCCTGCCACTTTTTACAGGTGTGGCCCTGGAAGTCATTTAATGTGGTCCACTTTCCTCAGCTGGGGCACAAACTAGTTGATCACACTGCCGAGGGCCGTTATGAAGCTGAGTTGCATTCACTCTCATTCCCATATCACGCTGAGGAGGGGCCTAGTCTGAGTAAGGCTGCTTTCCTGGAGATAGTAGCCTTTTAAGGATGGGCAGTGCTTAGGAAGGCAGAAGTAATGGACATTTGAAGCCACAGGAAGATTTATTTCCTATCTCTGCAGATTTTCCAAGAGGCCAGGCAGTCAAAGACTTCATCTACATTTGCCTTTTGGAAAGAATAATGGTAATTTCCCCCAGGAAGCCAAGAGGGGGTAATTACAGAATTAAGAGTTTAATCTTGCGGCTGGGGCAGCTTGCTGAAGGAATTCTTAAGGCGTGCAGGAGGCAGCGTGACACTGACCCATGCAGGACTGTGTGCCAAGGCCTTGTGCTGTGCTAATGGGTGTGGTCATCATGGAGGACTTGCACTAAGAAAGCAGATGTTGCTTCAAGGCTTTTGCAGCAATACTGGTTCTGCAGGAAGTAGGTTTGATGAGTGAGTTGCTTCAAAAAATCCCCCAAACAAAACAGAAGCTTAAAGGCCTCCACATCCTCATCCATCAACTGAGAGAGAGAGAGAGAGAGAGAGAAAGAGAGAGAGAGAGAGACACACACACACACACACACAAAAGAAAACTGTTTCCCTTGGAGGTGGGCTCGTTCCTGATAGCCTGTGAGGTGATGCAGTGTGACTTCTGGGCTCGATGGCAGAGCCATGGCCTATGCACGTGTGGACCTGAGGCTTCCCAGATGGTGTACACTCTGAGCCCCTGCTTGGCTTCTTCTGTGATGAGGAGGGGCTAGGTTTAGGGATTTTCCGTGGAAACCAGAGAGGGTGGTGGTGCTGGCTGATACTGGTACAGAGTGGTGGTCTGTTCTACCCATGCTGAACAGAACTGAGTGAGGCTCTCTTTAGAGAGAGATGAGGGTATGTGTTAGGGAAAAGAAGCCAAGGCAAGAAAGCAATGGGACAGGCCCTGCTGCATGTGGGCAGTAGGCCTGCACCACAGAGCTCCAGAGCTCTCATCTGTAACACAGGGAGAATCACATGATCAAACAAGATGATATAAGGAGGGGTATCCTGGACTGTCATGTGTTGTACCAATGGAAGTACCTATCATGGACTTAGTGATTCTCTCCAGTGAAGGTTTGGGGAAGCTGGGGAAGTTTGTCTTCTAAATCTCTGCTTATGTGTGCTGGGCCTCTTCAAGTTCTGGGGAGGCTGGTGGACTTGGAAGCTCCCATTTGTTTAACCCAGCCTTTCTTGTGCAACTGGCATACCTCTGTGTGTGTGCATGCACACGCATGTACATAGAACATTAAATCATTACAGTAATCAGGTAACACAGTTCAGGAAACTGCTCTAAAGCCTTCTGTGCCCTTGGGCAATAAGTCATATGAGGATCCTACACTTGGACCTCAAGGTTTGTCCATCCAGAATGTGTTGTTCCACAGAAGAACTTGGGCAGCTTACTTCTGGTTCCGATTCTTGATGTTGAAGAAGAGAAAAGCGCTGGCCATGATCATGCCAAGGATGGTGAGGGCAGAGAGAATGCTGTAGAGAGGTAGGGAGATCTTCCGCAGCTGCTCCAGGATGATGGTCTTGTCCTTTGGAGGTTCGGATCCTTCAAAATCAAGGAGAAGACATCAGTGGAGCCCAGTGTACCTGGGTACCTTGACATTGGTCAGAGCCCTGGGCACAAATGCTATGCAAGGCACATCTACTTGCTGTGTGAGCCAGATCCAGTGATTGGCCAGTCTGCCCAGCAGGGAGTCTGAGCCAGGTCTTATTTCCTTCTCCAAATAAAATCAATAAGGGATTTGTGATGCATTTAATAGCCATTAGAAGACTAGAATTTGATTTGGTCTAATTACACTGTTGAAAACCCATCACCATTCATCCCCAAAGGTAACAACATCTTGGAAGGCACAGGGCTGGGCGATGTGACCAGTTAGCATCAAGGATAAGGGAACTGCCTTTGGCCTCAAGGAGTCTGTTCCTACTCATACGTGATAAATGATCTTCCCTCAACAAGGCAGGCACCCTGCCTGTCAATTCTAGGGTGACATATATGTGCTCTGGCTACAGGTTTTCTGCCTCAAGGTCATTGATATAAAAACTCTTTGGTTTTTTTCTTTCCCTAAGTCTGCTAGCTGTAGGAGGTGGAAGCTACCTTTTCTTCCTGCTGTTCTAGGGCTGGAAGGAAGCTGTGGGGTTCCATCTCACCCTGTGCTTGGAAAGGTTCCCTGCTCCCTCTTCAAGGGAGCCAGGAAACTGGGGAGAGCCCAAGATATCTCTGAGCAAACACATCTCCCTGCAAGTTTGCAAAATTGCCCTGATTTAGCTAGGCCTGGCACAGTCTGGTTTGGAGTGAGGGATGTAGAGACACTGTTCCCAACTTCCTAAGACTTTCCCCTTTTCTTAGCTGTTTCAGGTTGAATTTTGCTCTGGAGTTGGGAAACTTTGTGATTTTTTTCTTTAGTGAAAATATATGGAATCTGCTAGGTGCAGGGGATTTATTACTGGAAGTCCTGGAGGCCCACAAGGCTTAGGATGAACCTATGTGCAACTCCGTGGGCATCAGGCTCAATGACACCTTTGTTCCCAAGATACAAATGGAGGATGGGCAGATGTGGTGAGAATGGGGGTGGAGAATGCGACTAAACATCTGTATTTAAAAAAAAAAAAAACGCTCTGGTTTAGAAACATTTAGTGGATAAAAAGTGTTTGTACCATCTAAGAAATCTAGGGAAGTTGCCTAGTTTCAGGTTTGAACACAACCCGTGGAAAGTAAAATCATAATAGGAGTTTCAAGGGCAAAAAAATCAGGGCTAAAGCAGACATAAGGTTCACATAGCATCGTAGTTTGCTTCCAGAAGCGAGAGTTTAACGTGCAGAAAGCTTTCCTTCCCCAGCTGTGTTCTATTTACCTAGACAGCCTGATGCTTGTGGAGAGGCTGTTGTGGCTTTGAAGTGTCCTCCAAAAGTCTCATGTGTTCAGAGGTGATGGGATCACCGGGGTACTCACCCCTGGAGTCAATCATAGCTGAATGGGCCTTTAAGAGGTGGGGCCTGCTCTGAAGAGGTGGGTCACTGGGGCAGTGGCCCAACCCAGAAGAGTATGCTCCTGTCCCTGGCTCCCCCCTTCTTTATCTTTGCTCTCTAGCTGCCTAGAGTGAGCAGCTGTCCCCTGGCCTGCCTTGCCACCATGTTTCTTCTGCTTGGAGCAATCTAACTGTGGACAGTCTAAAATTGTGAGCCAAAGGAACCTCTCCTTCCATTTGCAGGCATCTGGGATTTTGTCCTAGCAATGAAAAAATGATTAATATAGGGTATTTCTGACTCGGAAATGTAGCAGCAGCCCTGGGGCTCTTGGCTGGAATAAGGTTCTCATTCAGCAGTGAGAGGGCAGAGAGGTTTGGGTTAAAGGTTATATGATCCAGTGAGTTTGTAGCCTGTTATTTAGAAACAACTCTAGGAAACTGACACTATCTTTTCTTCTTTATTCCAATTTTCCTGTCTCAAAAATGGTGCATCCACCAGGAATCAACCAGGGGCATCATGGGAGTCAAATGGTCATGGTGGTTCCGTTGTATCAGCAGCAGCACTCTTAAGTTTTCTTGCTTTTCATTTGGCTCGGTCATTCCTCACTCATCCACTCAACGCCATTTGTTCATTTAGTTCCCCTTCACCTATCAGGTCTGGCACTGGGCACTGATGATACAAAGATAAGTGAGACATGTCCTGCCTTCAGGGAACTTAGACACTAGCCACAGAGGAAAAAGCCATGCTAAGCACCCATATTTATTGAAAGATTACCATGGGATAATGCAGAGAGTATGGGCATTAATAAACATAAATTATAATATGTAGATATATATTATCCAAAGGCAATATAGTCTGGACATTTTCTACTTGTTCTGCCAGCTTCATGCATTGATAAGACCATTCCAATTTTAGAGAGGGGGAAATCATTTTCTAGGTGCTAAGTGGCTTCTACAGCTAGGAAGTGACATGAAATAGGAACCCAGATCTACCTAGCTATGAAGTCTGTGCTCTAATCACTGGACAGTTGGCCTCCACAGACCAGCCCATGTGGTGTGATGACTCCAGGCTTTGGAAGGCCTGAGCACCAAACAGGAGCAAACTAAGCTCCACTCAGTACAGCAGAGAGGCTGGAGAAGGAAAGGAAGTTGGAGCAGTCTTAGAGCCCAGTAGGGTTGTTTTTGTCAGCAGGAAGACAAGGAGAAAAGGATATTCTGGGCTGAGGACACAGAGGTGTCTGGGTATCAAGGAACTATAAGCATTTTGTCTGGAGATACTTGAGAGTGGAGATAGAAAAATAGGAAGGGGTTCCTTCAAGGAGCCTTGGGGTGCATACTATGCAACGAGACCTCATTGGTAACACTGGCAATCAGGCAGGGCTCTAAAAAGTGAGGCATCCTCTACTTTGGTTGCTAAGGGCAAATAGGACTTGAAGGGATAAGGCAGGTGTGGGAAAACTCATGAGTGTGAGTGCTGGAGTCTGGGTAGGAGAGGCCAGAGCTGGGCCCAGGCAGAGGTTTGGGTAGGGGATGGGCTCCCCCCTTACATCCAGAGCTGTCCTGACTTGGCTTTGGGTTCCCTCCCCAGGCAGTGGGGTAAAGACAGAGAAGCAGAAAGTGGGCCTGCATGGCAGGGTCTAAGTGCAGTCAGTGATGGGCTTGGTGTCCTGACTGTGCCGTCATTGTCCTTGCTTTTATTTTCATGCTTCTCTACCTGAAATTTGTTTTCTTCTCAGTTATGTGACTGTGACTGTGTTTTTTTTTTTGTATTATGGCCAGCTCATCCTGCCTTGGATGTGTGGCTGGTGCAGCATGTGGTGCTGGGGATGGAACAGTGGTCCCTGTGGTTGCCCAAGCTTTCCTAAGCAGGTGCTGTAGACTGCTGAACCATCTTGCCAGCCCTATGCCTGTATTTTGTGTTGAGAACTTTCCTTCAATTGCTAAAGCCAGAATTCTTGTGTAGTAAACTCTGACTGCCTGATTCCAGGAGTAGACAGGCCTATTTTGGGGATCAGAACCTAGGTGATTAGAACAGGCTGTCCCTCTTACAGGTTGTGTGAATTTGGGGTGACATGCTTTCTGAGCCATTTTCTCAGCTATCCAACAAGACTGATGAGGCCTGTTGCCCACTTTTCAGGAACTTTCTGTGACTCCCTGAAGTAATAAGTGACTATGTGGTTGGTAACAGCTCCACTAGGTAGGAAGGGAAGGCCCAGCAGAGGGTGGAGACCATACTCAGCAGTCATTCTGAAAGACTGACTGGTGTTCTACAATGTTCAGAAGTTCATAAGCTCAGTGGTATGTAGTGACATGACAAAGGCTAATCAAAGAGTCCACATAACTCTGGTGAGTGAATTGAGAAGGAAATCCAGACATAGAAAATCAGCTGTCCCTTTATCTGCTGCCTAGTGGAATTAGAGTGATAGTACCAAAGGGTCTTGAATGTGGCAGCTTCTATTACCATTGAGAATTGGCTGCTTATCTGTCCATCCATCATCCATCTATCCACCCATCCACCCATCCACCCATCCACCCATCCACCCATCCACCCATTCATACATCCATTCATGTGTTCATCCACTTGATCAATCAGGTATTTGCTTTTTCATCAAGTATCATCACACCTCCAACACATGTAGTAGACTCTGATAGCAGAGAATTTAAAACAGAAGAGGACCCATACAAGGGCTTGTGGGTCATTTAATAATTTCAGTCTACAACAGGAATGGCCATAGGAGAGGCAGTGAAAAAATATTGTGGAAGTGGACAAAAGGGGGTGGCATAAGTTCAACTGGGAGGTCAGAGAAGAAAGTTCTGCACAGAGGAGGTATCTAAACTGATCTGTAAGGTAAGGAGGTGCTCTGTAGCAGGAGAGGGAAATGGGGAATGGCTTTCAGGAAGAGGATGGGGAGAGAGAGACAGAGAGACAGAGAGAGAGACAGAGACAGAGAGACAGAGACAGAAACAGAGACAGAGACAGAGAGAGACCTTACTGCATACTCAGCCAGATCTCCTTGAGGAGGAGATTGACCTTAAATGTAGCTAGGCTACATTGGGAAACATTGACTCTTGGCCATCCAATAGTTTAAATACCTTGGTGGGCATTCCATACAAATTCCAGCAACTGGTCACAGAGGCTGGAACTCAAGGGGGTGATTTGCACCCTGGGTTCAGTGAGTGAGTGGGTAGATGTGTTGAAGATGCTCCCCTGACCCCCGAAGCCAAGGACTCTGTGCTACCCCCAGCCCTTGCCTGCCTTACCTTGGAATCTGATGGTATCATTGATGATTTCCAGTGTGTCGGCCACAGCGTTGTACTCTCCCACCTTGACTTCCCTGCTGTCTGTGAGACAAGAGACAAGGGCCAGTTATAGGGGATCTGGGTTGTGTCTGGGACTCTTAGCGGAGGTCCTGCCCCCTTGTATTCCTTGCATGCATTCTCGAGGGCTTCTTCTACCACCCCTTTGAGGTAGAATTACGAAACCTTCAACCCACGTGGGCTAGAACCTCTCCCCACAAGCTGGAATGTTCCTGTCACTTAAGTCTTGCTGATCATTGAGCTGAACTTTCACCATGCAACTTTCCTCTGCACAGGTAGTTTGACCTTTAGGACTAGGGGATAACTTCTGCTCTCCTATCTCAGGATAACCCCACAAATTAAAAGACACAAATATGTCATCGCTATGGTCCTAGCCTCAGCTTCTCCTTACAGAACTTCATTTCTCTTTCCC
This sequence comes from Myocastor coypus, assembly GCA_004027025.1. Taxonomy (NCBI): domain Eukaryota; kingdom Metazoa; phylum Chordata; class Mammalia; order Rodentia; family Myocastoridae; genus Myocastor; species Myocastor coypus. The sequence goes on from PVJA010008250.1 coordinate 20,644, forward strand.
ACCCTAGCTGGGCATCTCCTTGGACTACACCACACAATGTCACCATTTTTCTGAAGGTTGTGGACCCAAGATCTGAGCAGTGCACTTATGCTCACACCATAGTCCTATGACTTCATTCTTAGTTGCAATAAGCATCTTTCATGTTACCAGTGTGGCAATGTGGAGATAGCTAGACCCCTGGAGACATTGTCCTCTGGTGGTGTTATTGTAGTCCCAAAGGGACCCTGGTCAGTTTCTGTGAGGGTGGTTGTCAGAGGGACCTCTGGCTGCTCCCTGAATGTCTTTTCCATGTACTGCTTGTCACAATCCTATGAGTTCCCCTCACAATGGTGCCATCCAACATGAGGCCCTCACCAGAGCTATGTAAGCACTTGTACTGTGCTCTCTGATCTCCAGAACTACAAGTGACACAAACCTCTTTTCTTTCTGAAGCACCCACCCAGCCTCAGGTATTTTGTTATTTTAGTATAGGACTGGTGCTTCCTGAATATAACATCTTTGGAGAGCAAAGTCCATTATTCCTCATAAAAAGGGTCCATGCACAATTTAGGTCAGTCCCCAGAGCTGCACACCTGACCAGAAAAGTGTCCAGAGCTGATAAAAAATTTATCTCAAGTGGGCACCCAGAGAAACTATGTGTTCGGCTCTGGCATGGAATGAATTCCTCTGCAGAAATGCAGGGGCACCAGTGAGTGAGACTGCCAGGGTCCCCCCCAGAAACTCATTTGGCCCAGCAACTAGTCCCAGCTTGTGAGTGGAACTTCATCCATCAGACAGGCCCAGTGTGGAAAACTGGGGCAGAACTCCCTGCAGAGACTAGAAACAATACCCACCCAGCTGATACAGGAGCAGAACATCTTGCCAGAGTGGCACATCAGGCTCATCTCAAAGGCTGCAGCAGGAAGAAGTGGAGCACAGCAGTCAGACGCAAGCCACACCCACCTGGATGAATTTGAACTTGGTAGATCAAGATCTGGTGCTAAGGTAAGAACTCTACCAAACTTCTTCACCAAAGATCAGAAGGCAGGGCTTTACAAAATGACAAAGAGAAGGAGCAAAATGTGCTCTCAGGTCTTGAACGCACCAGGAACAAGTGTAGGGGACAATAACACAGAAGAAAGTGGAAATCACACACCTGCAATCTCTGAAATAATAGCATCTGAAGTAAAGAAACAACTGCAGAAAGGTATAGAGGACATCAGATCAGAAATAATTTTTGAAGTAAAAAAAGAAATGATAACTATAATGAAAGAAGCACTAAGTGCTTCTAAAGAAGACACTGATAAAAAAAGAAGAGAATAGAAAAATGATGGAATCTTTGAATGAGCAATATAGAAAAATAATAGAATGCAGGAAGCAGATTCCAAGAGATATATGGGAAATTAAAACCTCAATCACAAGATGGCAAAACCATTTCAATGAAAGTGAAACTAGACTTTCAAACCTTAAAGACACTATTGCAGCTAGTGAAAAGGTAAGAAAAGATCTCTTAAAAACAACTGAGATGCAGGAAGAAATGATCCAACATCTGCAAGGTGATGCAAAGATGAACAACATGAGGCTAACAAGCATCAGTGAGAAAGGAGTCAATACAAATGATATAAAAAGAATATGGGCAGAAGTAGTAGCAGAAAGCTTTCCAAATATGGGGAAACAATTTGACATTTAGGTAAACAAAGCACATAGAACTCCAAATAACACCAACCCAATTATGACCACACCAAGACATACAATAACCAAGATCCCAGAAATTCAGAATAGGAACAATATACTAAAAGCTGCTAGAGAAAAGAAACATCACATACAAAGGAAAACCCATCAGAAAAACAACAGGTTTCTCCAAACAAACCATCAAGTCAAGAAGAACATGGAGCAAAGTACTACAAGTCTTGCAAGAAAATAAATTCCTACCTAGACTAATATACCCTGCAGAACTCTTTCAAGAGTAATGGAGATGTGAAATACTTCCATAACGTCGAACAACTAAAGAATTTCATAATGACAAAGCCAACCCTACAGTTTACTAAAAGATATTCTAGAGAGGGATCAAAATGAGCACAACTCCGTGAAGGAGAATGGAAAGAACCCTCCAAACAGGGCAAACAATTAAAGACAGGAGAAAAAGAGGTATACAACAGCAGTCTTCAGCTCTTCTTTTATACACAGCAGCAAAATATTTCCATCAGCATGTTCTACAAATGAACTTCTCCTGTACTCTATGGGTCATGATTCTGTCTAGATCTACAGGTTGAATATAAAGGAAATAGCAGTAGCTCAGTCCCACAAGTAAGCGTCATGGACACTGTTCATATCCACGATATCCTAGCATTTTGTGTAATGTCCTATCCCCAAACTGTTAGAAGTTCTGGGCATTCCAGTATTTATGCAATGTTTTATTCTTAATAATTCTTTACTAACATGGAAACTTTTTCTTAGTTGATGTTTTTGTATATATTAACCTATTCAAATACTATGCAAGTACTTTGAATTGATTGCAGATTTGTACATATGACAAACAACATTCTGGCCTCTAAGTTGGACTCACAATTTGATTTCAGTTTTGGAATATTATTTTGAAATATTCAATTTCATTTTAAATTAATGTTTAATTAACTTTCTAAATATTGTTTAATTATAATTTTTGTTTTGTGATCCATGCTGTATCTTTGACTTAGAATCTACTTATAAGACATGGTATGATATTTTCTCCTAGTATTAGAAACTTTAAAAAGAAAAAAAAATATATGTATACATGTATACACAAGAGAGTTAGGATAGATATACAACTACTTTCTCTTAGTTCATTGAGAATAAAAGTTTGTACTAATATTGTTTAGATAAGATATCAGGTCTGCATCTTGTCCTCTCAATAACTACTATGAAGACAACAATATGTATTGAATTAGTTATTTAACCACCCTACTAACTTGTTTTGAAACTCTTTCATTGCTATTTTATCTTTTTTTTTCCTTATTAAAATGAATAATAAAAAAAAGAAAGAAATGCAGGGGCTCCACTGTTGCCTTATAAACATTCAGAGAACAGGACTGGAGATCTTGTAAATCGCTTCTGCCCACTGCTTCCCCTGAGTCTAGGGGGTGGGGCCTGTAAAAGTCACTTCCTTCTCCCTGCCAGCCTCCCTGCCATTTGCAGAGATACCGCTTTGTGCAGGCAACTCTCTCCTGCCTAAGTCACTCTGCACCTAAATGTCACATTAGCACACATTGCCGGGGGTTCCAGCCTCCTGTTCTGGTCCTTTGAAGTCTTCAGCCAATGCAGATGCCCTAATCAGCTTCTGCCGCTCAGAAGAGCTTGCCCTGATTTATTTATTTGGCATGGGGAGCAGCACATGAAATATGCAGACTGATGGGAATAAATCACCGGGAGCTGGAAAGTGGAACCCTACTGCATCCCAGCCACACTACCCGCCCCTCTGACTCACTGGCCTGCCCTGTGTACTGTCCTGTGGTACCAGAATAATACTTAGCTTCCCACGACAACCATAATCACCATAATTTCTCCCTGGGGGCAGTACTTGAAGGCGCTTGGGTGCTGTGTAAGTTCTGTTCATGTGAAGCTTGAATCAAGCAGGCATTATCCTCCAGTGGATAGAAGAGGGAAGGGCCTTGGATAGGTTAGGGGCTACAGAGCAGGCCCCTGAGCTCAGGTCTCCTGGCTCTGAATTCAGCATGCTTTTAACCACTGCCACTGAGCAGGGATGCTGGTCATCCAGTTGACCTTTCTTGAGGGCTTACTGCATGCGAGGTTGAGCCCAAGGTTTTATATCATGAAGAATCCCTCAACAGAGGTTCTAGAGGTGGTAGAAGGTTAAAGTTATATTTATACCTGGACTGTGGACAATCTGGATGCTAATGAGCCTTACGCAAAGTCCTCTGGTTTAACCCCTTCATTTATGCATCCAACACAAACTATTGGTCACTTGTTTTGTGCCAGGGTCTATACTGGGAGCTGGTTAAAGATTTGAAAAATAGGTCAGAATTTCTTCTCTTGTATCTCTCTTATTAAAATCTGAAACTTTGCAGGATGCTCAGAGGGTTACATAAGGAGAAGATAGGCAAGCACCTAAGAGGAAGTATACAATCTACTTTGGTTGCTATATTTGTGATAAATGTAACTCCGAGTTATTTGCTAGATCTGTAAACACTGCGCTTTCTTACTGCCATCTGCTCCCCATGGCCACCCCTCCACTTGGAAGGCAGCTTTCCTTCTCTGCTAAATCAACATGCCCAGGCCTATGTGCCTCTTCCAGGAAGTTTTCGCTAAGTACTGCTGTCCCTCTACTTGTCTTGGCTGCTGTAGACTCACAGTGCTGGGTCATAGCTCCTTGTATTGGAGCTCTGTGCTAGGAGTGTCCAGGTATTCTGACTCCTCCTGGCCAGAGGGTTCCTGGACAGGACCTAAGGTTTTGCTTTTGTCATCCTGTCTTGTCCCCTGGATTCTGGCCAGGTCCTTCCTGGGCCCACAGAGGGAAGGCCGATGCCCACTCTGCTCTTCCATTCACCTGGTATGTCCCAGCACCTTCCAAATGGCATTGTGCAAACAGCATGAACCAATTATTTGTGTATGGATGGCCAGAAAGACCAGACACTGTGGGCCAGGGGGTCACTGCTGGGATTTGGAGCAAGGGGAGAGGTTGCAGCATTAGTTTATCCCTGTATGGCTCCTTGCCATGTGGTCCCTGCTGCTGGTAGGCACTGGCTTGGGTGTGACCAGCTCTTGCCTTTCTCTGCCTCCTCCTCAAGTTGCACTGAAATCTTCCAGTGGTTTTCAGCTTCAGTGGGGACTTAGAGTCCTCCAAGGACTTCTAGAAAATACAGATGCCCGAGGCCCAACATGGCAGAGCCATTACATTACAACTTGAGAGAAATGAGGGGTGGTTCTAGGGTGGCATTATTTTTAAAAGTTCCCTAAACTGACCCTAATGTGTTGCCAGGGTTAGTAGTCACTGAGTTACACTGGAGACCTTTTGATTTGGAGATTTTCTGGTTCACAGAGGTGAAAATCATCCTAAAATAAAGAACCCTCTTCCTGCTTAATGATACTGGTTCCTTCTTGCAGTGCAAAAGCAAATTTTCTCTTTAAAAGGTGGATTCCTGATTTTGAATTTTAGGTTTGCATATGTAAAGAATATAGGTCCTATTGGTGAAAATTTGGCTATCAACATGTCCAGTACTGGCTGCAGACCTCCGGGAGCCCATTGTACAGGTGGATGAGATGTCAGCCATAGAGTGGTTCTGCCTCCTTCTTAAGCTGCATCCCTCAAGTAGGAAGACAAGCAGGTTGCCAGCCTTCTGCTTCAGTGGCACCCACACTCCGTGGCACAGGGTATATTCCCTACATCTCTAAATGTCTATTCTCACTTGGCCTTGGCACTGATATGAGGGAGGTGTATATATGCTTTAAAGTTTAACTGTTAGCAACATAACAACAACAAACACACATACACACACACACACACACACACACACACACACAGACTCAGCCTACAACTTGGGTATAAAACGAAAGATGACTGTGGCTCAATAAAATCAAGGATTCTATAAGTGCACTTGACTCCAGCACTCCCAAGGACAGTCTGATATTCAAGCCCAAGAGAAAACTCTGAGCTGGGAGACAGTCTATGGGGCTGTGCCATGCCTCATAAGCAGCCCTGGAGAAGCCCATCCCTGCCCTGCTCCGGCTGCGTGAGTGGGCGTGATGGGAGAGTCCATGGCCTTCAGTCCTCGTCCTACGGCTCTGCCACTGCAGGAAAGGATCTTTGCTTTAGGTTGGAACCTGTCCCCTGTAAGCCCTCTCTTGATCTTGACTCTGCTCTGGAACTCCTCTTCACTTTGATACCTGCTCTCGACCAGCCATCAGGAGAGGACACAGTGGTCAGAGGGTGACCATGGGCTTTGGCTACTCTTCCAGGGCAAATGGCCACTTTCTCTGGAAGGATTCTCACTGTCACTCCACCTGGCCTAGCCACTGCCCCAGCCAGCCCTGCAGAACCATGCTCCTCCTTGTGACATCTTAGCTGCTCAGAACAGAGACAGGCTATGTCCTCTTTTGGCTGGATTTTTTTTTTTTTTTTTTTTTTGTCTTTTTGAGACAGTCTCGCTGTACAGTTCAGGCTGGCCTTGAGCTCACTTTTGTAGCCCAGGCTGGTCTCGGACTCTTACTGATCCTCCTGCCTCAACCTCCCAAGTGCTGGGATTACAGGCATGTGCCACCACACCTGGCTTTCTTTTGGCTGGATTTTGAGCATCTATTCTTCTTTACTGTCACCAACAACAGGCCATTGCTACATTTTAAATGAGTTCACTGAGCTTTGTGTTGAGATTTTTTAAAAAATTAATTAATTAATTTGATACAGGGCCTCCCTACACGGTTCAGATTAATAGTGATCCTTCTGTCTCAGCCTCCCCAGCTCTGGGATACAGGTGTCCACCACCACAACCAGTTTAGAGGCCAGCACAACGTGCAGTGCTGGGGATGGAACTCAGATCCTTGAGCTTTTCAGGCTGGCACTTAGACTGCTGAGCTATCTCCTCAGCTCCTGTGTTGAGTTTTTTAATAGGCCTGGTAGACACTTGTCAAGTGCTCCAGGGCTATAATAATCTTACAGGTACAGGTTTTTCCCTTATCTTAAGCAAAATGACACAAGGGCAAGAGCTAAGTACCCAAGAGGCCCAGGTCACATGCACAGGAAACACCTTTTCTCACCTCTGCTTGGCTACCTCCCACTGGTCCATCAAAGCTCAGCTCAGAGTCCCTCCCCATCTCCAGACGTCCTGCCTAGATTCTGCCAGGCAGAGTGGAGTTAGCCACCTGAGCCACTCCTCATGAAGAGCGATATCTTCCTGGGCCTTATGTCTACTCCTTGTTGGACCAAGCGCTCCCTGCATGCAGGAGCTGCATCCTGCCCACCTCACTAACTGCTGTGTCCAGCTAAGATCTGGCATGTAGGAGGTGTGCAAGAGAATGATGAAGAAATTCCAAAAATCACAAGCCACCGCACCCAAATTCACATTAAAATTAAAAAAAAAATTTCTCTGTTTGACAAAGATTTGGAGTCCAAAGACAAGTGCCAGAATGGAAGAAGCTATTTCTAAAGCTAAAAACCAACAAGGGAATGATATTTAGATTTTATAAAGAACTTTTGAAATTCAATAAGAAAAAGACAAGAACCTTAAAATCAGAAAGAAAATGGTCAAAGGATCAAGCAGGACTGACAATTACTAAGTGGCTAGTAAGCACAGGTGGAAATGTTGAAAATCATCAGTAATCAGGTCAATAATGTTTAAAACCACAGTAGTGATATTGCCTTATTCTTTTATGTTGGCAAAACAGAAACAAAAACAAAACAAAACAAAAAAAACTGATGTTGTTGTTGTTCGTGGTGGAAACATGCCAGGGGCAGTCGATATGGGCCTGGCCGTTCTGAAGTGCAAAGTGGGCAGCCTTTAGGCATATTGAATGTGCATGCACCTTCTGATGCTCCACATTTGTCCTAAGCAAATTCTTAGGTGGCTTTATAAGGGGACATGTATAAAGACACTTACTACTCATGAGGGTAGGGACTTGCAGGTAACCTAGCATCTTTTGCTGGGGGATGGGTGGGTGAGATGATGTCTGTGTCCCATGGAGGGTTCAAGAAGCCAGGGCCAAGATATACTACACCCAGGAACTGAAGTAAAATTTAAAAGCAAAGTGCTAAGAGGGAAACAATAGCAGTAGTGCCAACACAGAAAAATGTATAATCTAGTTGCACTGATGTAAATTCAGATGCATGCACACACATAGACTAGCAACATGTATTTTGCAAGGACACATAGAAGCACCCTGTGTGCATTAAACACTTTGGATGCTTATCTTCTACCACAGGTGCAGGAGTGGGATATGAGGGAAATAAGAGATAACCCCACTGGGAAGGCAGGCCATGGACCAGTGACTGTAACATTCCCTGACACAAGGAGTGTGAAGCGTGACCACACTTGGGTCAAGAAATTCTGAAGGAAGGTAAATTTGAGGCCACCATCAGGTGCTCCCAGGGGAAGACAAGGAAGTGAACAGATGTCACTGTACTTCTCTGTGCCAGACACAGAGCCAGGAACACCACAGCATTGTGTCATGAGATTCTTACAGTCACTTTCAAGGAGAGGAATCTGATCGCTTTTTATTTTGTTACTTTTAAATCAACTCTGAAATGAGGGCTGGGGGAGACGATGCGGTGTTGCCTGGGTAGTGATGATCATGCCCGTGTGTGTCAAGGCCCTACACTCTCTACGCAAAATGGGGTAAGCTCTGTGGCACTGGAGGCACCCATCCAGAGGTCATTTTACAAAGAAAAACAAGGGCTCTCTTCAACTTGGATACTATGGCTCATTGAAGCATAATGTCTGGTAAATAATTCAATCTTCTGGGCTAACTTCTCTGGGCTCCCAGAATGAGAAGCCGTGGATCATGAGACCTGGGAGCTGTCTAGGCTGGGGACGTGTGTCCTTACCTCCTAGCCTCTTCACATGTATCTTTCCATTCTTGCTGGCCCACAGCCCTGCTACAGTGTCCAGATGTTCAAGAACTTACATTGTCACTCTTGTTTTTTTTTTTTTTTTTTTTTTTGTATTTTAGTACAGGGTGTGTAGGGTCTCACTACATAGATTAGACTTGAAGTTATTCACCTGTGTCCAGCCTCCCAAGAGCTGGGATTACAGGCACACACCACCATGCCCAGTCTCAGTTGCCATCTCAGAGCGCCCCAGCAGTGGGGCTGGTATGGCTTGTTGGGGATTAAACCCTGGCCACCGCATTTACCTAAGCAGAAGCTTTAATTTGATGAACTATCTGGCCACCTCCCTCACCCCCTAAGTTTTTTTTATTTTTTAAGCAGTATTGGGGTTTGAATCCCTGTCCTGTACATGTTGGACCACCACTCTGCTGCTGGACTACATACTCAGTCCTTCCCACAATTTTATTTTGAAACAGTCTCTCTAAATTGTCTAGGCTGGCCTTAGGCTTGTGATCCTCCTGCCCCAGCCTTCTGAATATCTGTATACTCCTTCACTTGCTTTTTACCCTTAATTACCATATATCTTATTGGTTGGTAGTCCAGTAAATGGCCTTGGCAGGCCCATGGTCTGACAAAGGGAGTCATAATGTATATCTTGGTGGAAGAAAAACAACATTGAGTCTCAAGCTATGATTGAAACTAGATCTGAAAGTTTTCTAGTGCTGGTAAATTATCTTTCTGCTTTTATAGGTAGTGGCATTTGGCCAGAGAGATTAGATTAGGAAGCCCCAGGAGGACAAGGACTCTATCTTAGTCAACTTGGCTTCTCCCAGAGGACTCTGTAAAGTGCCTGGCAGATGCTGAGGAAATGCACACTGAATAGAACCATGTTTGCTACCCTTAAGACCAAAGGATATGTGATGTCTGCAACGGGAAGGAGGCGCTCCATCTCACTAGGTGTGTTCTGAGTGGCAGTTCCCTCATTAGAGCAATGTAAGACCCCATCTCTTCAAATCAGGTGTTGAGATCTAAAACTCCAAAGTCGGAGTCCTTTATGTTTCACAGAAGCTGTGAGCATTCTCCATGTTCTCACAAGCAGGCCTGATGAAGGCAGTCAGGTGGGTGAGCAGCAGATGCCCAGTTTCTCAGACAACAGCATAAACCAGGCCCTGATCACGGATGACTTCACCAGACTTCCTTCTCTGCTGCAGAGTCTGAGCCATGTTTAGACTATAGCAGTAATGTATCCTCTTTCTCTTAAGAGTAGGGATGAGGAGCCAGTGTGCTAGCATCCATCTGATGGCCTGGGGGAGTGGCCCTGAGCCTGGGACCAAAATGGCCTTAGGCCCATGGGTGTGTCACACAGGAAGCTAGTGCCACAGCTGTATCAGGTAGCATGCTGGTGGGCCTCTTGGAATAGCACCTGCCTAGCTTAAAGGTGAAAATGTGTACCATTTGTTTGGAGGTGATCTGAGGAGTGGGACAAAATAAAGCAGGGAAGGAGAGGGGCTCCTGTAGAAGGAGCACAAATGGGCAGGTTTCTGTGTGGGCGGCAGAGGCTTGGTGCCACGGGGAGATCTGTAGAAGAAGCAAAGATTCTTTAGAGATGCTTCACTTGAAAGGAAAGGGTGCTGGGGCAGTTCCTCCAACCCTTCTTCCATCAGCAGGTTACAGCCACCCCAGAAGCACTAGCTCTTGTGACAATTGGGCAGCTCCTGTCATGGGGGTGGGTAGGGATTGTCACAGAGGCTTTTAATGAGATGCTGTTCAACTTGCTCCGGAATGATGGGTACTCAGGGGATGTGGGCATCCCTCTGCTGGCATCCAACACGCTTGCCCTCTGGGATGGTACTGAAGAGAAGTCAGGGCTTTGGGAGCCCTTGAACACTGTACCCAGGGAGAGAAGCTGGGGATGAAGGAGAGGATGCCCAGGGAATCAAACTCTCTCTGGAGTCTCAATATCTTAGCTAGGGGTTTGCCTCGGAACCTTTTTATTTTATTTTTTCAAGAAATAGACCATTTCCCCAGAATTCATAAATTTCTATGAAGATGAAAGTACAGAAATGTGGTTTTTCTAGCCTGGAAAAATAATACCCACCAACATGATCACATTTCTGATGTTATTGTTGCCAGATGCTGTATTTTGAATCAAGTTACTGAAACCCATGAAATGAAAATATTCTTACATGTCATGGGGCCTGAGGGGATTCCCAAGTTAAGGGGCCACGCTTTCGCTAACTGCTTTAGCAAAGTCCTGTGAAGACCAGCCAGGAGCCAGCTGCCTGTTGGCAGCACTCGCAGCTATTGTCATAGCTTTCTATTGCTCCAGAGCTCACAGAGCACAATCTCACTGGTATCTGATGGCAATTCTAGAAGCAGGCAGAGATCATGTTAGTGCCATCCCATTTTGAAGAGGGGAAATTGAGATTTGGAAGGTAAAGTGACTCATCCAGACTCAAAACAAAGCCTTCAGTTCAGTTCTTCCGCATCCAAATTAATTCAGTAATCTTTTACTGGGGTCTTCCTGTGGGCCAAGCACTGGACATTGATCCAACACCCTTAGAAAGGAAAAGTAGACAAGGACAAGGCTCTTTGGCTCTCTTGTTGGTCTTTTTCCTGGAGCTGCCTTCCATTTCCAGTTCGTTTGAGTTTTAGTTTTGCAAAGAAGGGAGCAGAGCTTCCTACCAAACACTTCACTGAGTGAGGATAAAAGGTTTCATAGGCACCAGAGACTCTGTGCAAATGAGAACCTAGAAAGAATCTTGTGGGGTCTTAAGAATTGCAGCGGGCTGGCCAGCTTCCAAGATGCCATGAACATGCACTTCAGAACATCAGGGTGTGAGGTGACGAGTTACACAGGGACTTCTCTCGAAAGGTGGCTCTGAGGCTACACTATGTGATGGCTGCCACTATGTCCCTTCTGAACAGAAGGGCAAGGGAGGGACCACTGCACAGGACACAGCAGTCATGAAAGGCCAGGCAGAAAACATGGTGAGACCATGAGGAGGCCTGTCATAAAGTCACCAGCATGAGGTAATCGAAGAGCAGGTAACTCCCTCAGGTAGAGGACAATGCCAGAAAGGCTGCAGAAGGCAGCCTGGACCACACCCCTTTTGAGGGAACCTAGAAACAGGAGCCTACAGAATGGAAGAGGAGAATTCACAGTCTCACGGTGAGGTGTATCCTGCCGTGAGCAGAGCAAATTTCTTCCCAGTTCTGAGCCTGGTGTTCCCCTCTGAAATGAGATGGTAATCAGGACCTCTACCAGCTTGGCTGGGCCATTCTGTAACTCAGGGACTTCCCTTCCTGGCGAGCAAGGCACTCTAAAGCCTTCTGAACATTGCTGTACTGATGCACACAGGTCCTTTGTATTGCATTTTTTTAAGAGCAGGAAAATTTATTGGAGAAAAGGAATGGGGAATGGTAATGGGGGAATGGGGAATAGCAATAGCTCCTGAGAGACTAGAGTGTTCCAAGTGAGTTGTCAATCAGCCCACTTCTTAAAGGAACTTTTACTGAGCAAAATCATGAAGTAGTACTAAGTGGGTCAAAATTATGATCAGCCAATGTGATTTATTTTTCCAATAGTATTGCAAGTAGTCACTTAGGTAATATTGATCTAATGGTAGCAAGGGTACATGTGATATCAATAACCTGGCTTGATAGTCTGTAGTCTTAGTCTTTGTTCTTAGTTTTAGTGGTTTTGGTCTTAGTGTTGGTGAGAGAGGATACCCCCCACCCCTAATGAGACAATGGGATATCTCAAAGTGTGATAGCAATAGTCGCAAACTTTATTCATCCCTTAGGGAAAAATGTGAAACTAACCATTGGGACTTCAATCTTCAGATGCATCTCCAGCTATAGTCCTGATTCTTACCTTTGGTACTAACTCCCTTGAGGACCCAGCCCTGTCTGTGTACTATATTTCTACCTAACTTAACTGCTTATAATACCTATAGGTGGCTACAGCTCTGTCACCTGTGACTGCTGTCATCTATAAAGGGATCATCACCCTTCCCTGAAGAAAGAGCTGTTACTGTTCACCTGTGAATCTCCTTGAGAGTGAGCGTATGTTATAGGGATGACATAGGACCTTCACATAATCCAAATAACATAAGGAAAGCATAACTCCCAAGCAGCTAGAAGTCTGATACACTGAGTTGGTGTTCTCTAAAATTAAAGAATGAATTTTAAGAACAGTCGAGGTTAAGAGCAGGAAGAATCTGAGAGAAGACTCTAAGAGGGACAGAAGGGCGTGTTAAGTGGGTGGTCCTTCCCCCTGCGTTTTTATGGCTCATTTCAGTCACCAGACAACATATGACCCCTCTTCCAGGTCAACAGGACTGTTTTATATATAGGAAACAGAAATATCTGAAGGCCTCCCTGTGACTACCAACAAAATCCAGACACAAATGTGGTGGAGGCAAGGGGAGCCAGTGCAGGTGTGCCTGTGCACGTGGGTGTGCACGTGGGTGTGCACATGGGTGTGCACATGAGCATGAGGTACTTCTTTGACCCCGAGGAATATATGAAGGCAAGGTCCAAGCTCAGGGCTGCCACTAGCCTAGCCTGTCATGTGTCCCTAGGGAACACTGCCCTTTTCTGAGCTTAGTCATTCTGTTTATGCCCACATAGAGGTGGGATGAGGTCATCTCTAAAGCCCAGCCCAACCTGACGTGCTACCTAGCATTAAGAATAGGAAGCAGCTACCAATGGCAGATGGCAAAGAAAAAGATTCCTAGGTGTCAGTAACCAGGAAATAGTAGTTTTCCTTGTAGTCCTTCTTTTTCTCCAATTTTTTGGTCTGCCAACTGAAGTTGTTAACCCTCCAAAAGAGAACCTTAATGATAGTCCCTATAATATCGAACTTGAGCTTAACATTACTATCTTTCTGAATATCACATGCCTTAGACATAATGAGTGTGCTGATAACTCACTACTATTATGGGCTTTGGACTATATATCCAGCTACTTTCTCTTAGTTCAATGAGAAGAAAGATTTGTACTAATAGTGCTTACATAAGATAGCAAGTCTGCATCTTGTACTCTGAACAAATACTATGAAGACAAAAATATGCAATGTATTTTATTATAACTGTCCTAATAACCTGTTGTGAAACTGTCCCATTGCTATTTCTTTTCATTAAAATTAATAAAAAAACCACACACAGACTTTTTTCAGGTTGAGTAAAAATGATGAAAGAACATTGGGTTATGTATACAACTACTTTCTCTTAGTTCAATGAGAAAACATTTTTCATACCAGTAATGATTAGAAAAATTACAGCATCTACATCCAGTGCTCTGTATAACTAATAGGAGGACAACAATATGCATTGTATCAAATATTGGAAAAGTACTACTAACGTGTTTTGAAACTGTCACATTGTTATTTCTTATTAAAAAGCAATAAAAAAAAAAAAAGCTGACAGACCAAAAAAAAAAAAAAAAAAAGCAGAAAAACCAGGCTTTGCCCCAGAAAAGGTCAGAATTTTGAGAAGATATTTATCATAATTGTTACTGATTGTTGAGCAAAAATTTAATGCATACATGGATACATGTGACCTCGCATATGCCTTCACACATCCAAGAAGGAAGGTAGGATCATATCCTTATTTTAAAAATGAGGACAATTAATGTTCGGAGAGCCATAGGCATTTGTCTGATGGGCACCAGTGTACGGGACTTGAGCCAAGGTGGGTTGGGCCTTTTGTGTGGGACCCAACCTTTCTTACAAATCTGCAGATCTGCCTAGAACCACAGTCATCAGAGTTGGTGCCTACACCTAATGTATGAAAATGAAAAGAGCAACAAAATCAGCATGGCTTGGTAGCTGTGACCAAACAGCTCGTATTTTACAATATCCTTTCCCAGAATAATGTAATTTGAGAATTGGAAATGTGACAAGGAAATTTAGTTATAATCACTCAAAAAAACCCAAAAAACAAAAAAGCCGTGTCTTTTCCAGGATGCCTACTTTGTTCAACCAATAAAGAAATATGACTTAACAAATGGGAAAATAATTACATTTGCCTAAAATGACATATTCTGTGCATGCCACTGAGCTGACATGTGTTTCAATTACCTGCCACAGGAAGATGAATGGGTAAATCTACAAGATTACATTACAAAGTGATACTGCCGAAGAAAGCTCTCCATTGATCAGAAGCCTGGTGGGATTTGTTTGAATGAATCTGAAGAACTTGCTTTAATTTGTTGCTTTCTCTGGGATAATTCTAAGATCTGCTTAAAGTGAGTGAATACAGCAGGCACTGTTATTGTTTCTGGATTCTAGAAAATATGGATGCTGAAAAATGCCACACTGATGAGTGGTTCCTGCCCCTCATGAATTCTCTGGGGACTCTGCCACGTCACTTCTGCTCTCCACACCTTGGGTCCTTATCATACAAAGATCTTGGTCCAGGGGATTGCTGAGGCCTCTATAACAGCAGCAGGGAAGTCCAAGAAACAAACTGTTTCCCTTAGAAGATAAGTGGTCTGTAAAAAGCATAGGGGTTGTAATGGAAAAGACACTAAAGAGACACACCTAGCTGATGCAATAGTTGGACTATTATATCTGCTGACAAATTACTGGTTTTTAAGGGAGCTTTTGAAGAGAGGATCAACACAGACAAAGATGTTAAGAACTGCTAAATGTTTTAGGTATGATAATAGTATGGTGGTTGTATTTTAGAAAGTTCTCGTCTTGTAGAAATGCATACTGAAGTATTTATAGATTGAAATGAGATAATGTCTAAGGGTTGCTGTAAAATATGACAGGAGAAACTGGAAGAAGGGTATGTGAGTGAGTAAAGATAAAACAAGATTGTAAGAATGTAGTTCATGGTTCTGATGGAGACACGGGGCACATTATGCTGGTCTGGTGGAGTATGTAGGAACATTTCCATAATCAAAACCCAAGACACTGCCCAATTTCTCAGCATTCTGCAACTGACTTAGCTGCTGACCCCTCCTCTCCTTTTTCTAAACTTCTCAGAGTCAGGTGGGGAGGGGGCAGAGGCCTGTGAAGCAGTACAGTTGAGAAACAATATTTACATAAGCTGAAACTAATGCTTTCATACAGAAGGGTTTTCTATTAAATCTTCCTACTTTTATCTGGGATCTCTTATTCTACCCCATTTCTTTTAATGTATTTTATTGCAGAAATACAACATCCCTGAATAGAAATGTTGTCAGCTAGAAAGAATAAGCATCAAAAAGCCTACCTTGAAATTGAGTAAATTTAATGGTCCCCATTCTCTCCCCGTTCCGGAACACAACTTGACCCTAAAAATAAAACAAACAAACAAGAACAAAAGAGAAATGCCACATTAGCCCAAATACTACTGAGCTTGCTGAATTGCATTAGCTGCATGATGCGATTATTAATATTGGAGAAAAATAGACTCCCATTGGACTACAGATGTAAAATCAAACTAATTATTTTTAAATTAGTTGTGATTTTTATCTGGTTAATTTGTGAGAAGCACAAAATCAATAATGGAACGACCCATGTGAATTAAAACTGAGATAAACATCTTCATGAGCACTGGGGCTATTTGTTCAACACTCCTGTGTTCTGTGTCATCAAGGGGACAAGGTCTTCTAGGGAAGATTGAGGTAGACCAAGGTCCCAGGAGACTGTTCCCATACCTACTCATAAAGCTATAGGGCTGTTGCGGTGCTGGAGATTAATATTTTTTAGCAAAGCCAGGGAATGTCTTCCTAAGTTCCTTCCTGAATGGTGACATCAGCCCCAATTATAACTGGGCTATGTGTATAGCACAAAATGAAGCTACTTGAGCCAGCAAGACCTGACTACTGTCAGAGCAGCTGAGCACCCCTCATTAGGGACCTTAGGGGCTAAAGATGGCATCATCTTTTGCATTTGTCATGCTTGGCTAAATATACCAGGAATTTAAAGAGGAATATACCATAACTTTTTGTCAATTTGTGGTCCACTTAATATTCTGCAGCCATGCAAGGAAACTGACATGTGTCACGTCACTGCGTCTTAGTGACAGGCTTAGCTGGTATGGGATGAACCCTGCCTTATAGGTCAAGAAACTGAGGCAGGGAAAAGTTGTGCTTTTTTTATGAAGTCACTGTAAGTGAAGCTGGAATTCATAGCCAACCTTTTTTTAAGTGCCAGGATTGAACACAGGGCCTTGTGTGTGAAAGGCAAGGACTCTTAGGCACTTCACTGGATTCTCAGGACCCACCCCTGGCCACTGCACTTTAGAGCTCATGCTCTTTTACTATAGCATGCTATTCTGATCCAGAAATCAACTCTTCTTGCATTCCAATTATGGTGAAATTAGGAAAAGAGCTTTTACAGGTCCTCTGCTCTTTTCTCATAGTAATATACTTGCATCATCAGGGAACAGCAGAGAAAATACTTGCATCCCTCTTGGTTCTCGGGAGAGAAAGGTCTGGAATGTCTCATCCCTTAAGTAGAAAACTAATGTGTGAGGCTCTGGAGCTTTCAGAATAAAGGGGATCACTCAACCTGTTCTCCGAATGAGAAACACCTTCCAAGGCCACTTTGACACCTTTGTGAATCCCTGAAGACAGCTGCAAGTAGTATCAGTTGGGAGCTAACACCCGCTGAATTCTATATTCAGGTGATGGTAAGCAATTCCCAGGAGTGTGAAAACACTTAAACTCAAGGTGCGACAGGAGCTGTGATTTTATTTCTAGGGATGATTGAAAACCACAGAACACCTCACAAAAAGAACACTTTCATGCAAATACACCACTTCACTTGGATGGGGCAGGTGCAAACATTACCCAAGTAGAAAAAAGTGTTTTTGATTGATTGACAAAGGTGGAGATCTAACTAATTCACCAATCTCCTGCCATACTTTGAAGAATTCCAAATTTTCTAGGTTTAAAATGTGGGCAATTCTGCAGTCTTTATTGGTTAAAGGGTGTGTGGAATGAGTCCCAGCTCTACTGGAAAGACACTGAAGTGGAGTAAAGCGTAGGTGTGAGAAAGGCTCTTCTTTTGTTTCTCTTGCATTTCCTTTTTACTTTTAAACAAAAATAGTCCATTTTAAAGTAAGTCCTGTCATATTTTATTTTATTTTTGCTATATTTTATTTTATCAGCGATAATTATTTTTACTAATGTTAACTCCTTCCACCTCTGTGATTTCCACCACTGTGTACCACAGTGAAAGGAGGCCAGTGTCTGAGTTCTACGCCCTGCTGAGCTCCTGGTCATCTCTGAATTACAGACCAGGTGCAGCTCCTGGTTATATGGCGGGCACTATGTAAATGGTAGCAATCATTTTTATTTAAATACCTTTAATAGCAGAGAGAGGAAATGAAAAACCTGAAGCACCAGGAAGGTTTCTGATCTGTGGGAAGGGATTTTCAACTCTACTGCAACCTCGGCTGGCGAAGGGGCAATCTATTGGGTGCTGTCCAAGGTGGCTTTGCCTCTCAGAAGCACATCTCCAAAATGGCTGAAAAGCCCATGGGCAACCTCATGAGCCATGGCGTCTTCTGTCCACAGACAGGAGGAAGGGGAGGGGTTCTGGCTTTGGCAATGAGGTGATGAGGAAAGATAGCTAACTGGTTATTCTGAGAGCTGGTACCAGAGACGAGGCAAGCCCTCTCATGAGGAAAGCATGTGACATGACTCTTTCCCAGAAGGCATGACCACACCACCCACTGGTTTGGCTGATGAGGCCCAGGGGGACAGAGGACCACTGACCCAGAAGGGACAACCTTGGTAAGACTAGTTTGAGGAAAGTCTTGTGTTCACAAGAAGATTCTCATGAAATTCTTTCCAAGAGACAACCACCATGGTAGAAAGTGGCCAACTCACACAACATAAATATTTATCCTGTGCCAATTTTTTGTTTCGTTTTTTAAACATGAGACCTCACTGTGATGCCCAGGCTGGTCTTGAACTCCTGGGCTCAGGTGATCCTCCTGCTTCAGCCTCCCACCTGCCCCAGTATTGGGAGTACGGTTGTACCTCACTGCACCCTGCCCAAGTACTGTCCTACGTTTCTGTTCTACTAGTGTTTTGTATTTGATTAGAAGGTATAGACAAGATATGTACATTAATAAATGTAGAAAGTATTTCAGTAATGATGAACAGAGAGGTGATAGAGATGATGAGACAAGAAAGCTAATGCAACAGTGTAGTCAGCAAGGGAGCGATATACAGCGAAGTTCTATGGGGCAAGATGGAAGTGCTCCAACCAAAGGGAAAAAGAAGGCAAAGGCCTGAGGCGGGAAAGTGTGTGGAGGGCCCGAGGAACAGAAATGGACAGTATGACCGGACTGTAGCCAGCTCAGAGTGCATGGCAAATGTGGCTGAGCATGGTGGGTGGCCAATGCTGGGCCTCACCTGCTCTTATTATCCAGGGCAAGAGACAGGACAGTGATGTGTTCCCACATGCCACTTCTGGGTGGCACTCATTTCCCCAGCTGCTGGGCATCTTGGCTGCTATTGAACTGTCTCACAATTTAAGAAAGCTGTGTTAATGAAAGTGATAGGGCTGGAGAGATAGCTCAGTGGACTGAGGCTTGCTTAGGCAAGCACAGGGACTGGAGTTCAATCCCTGGTGCTGGATGCCATGTTGGCCCCATCCTCAGGGGTACTGAGCTGGGCAATTGAGTGGGGGCGTGTTGGCGCTCACTTGGGAGGATCACTGTGAGTCTGAGCTGCATAGTGAGACCCTGGTCCAACTTAAAAAAAAAGAAAAGAAAAGAAAAGAAAAGAAAAGAAAGGCCAGCCAAATATGTCAACAGCCTGAAGTGCCTGCTTAGGCAGACACAGGGACCAGGTTTGATCCCCGGTGTGCCATGCTAGCCTTGCCACTGGGGTGTTCTGAGATGGCGAATGGCACGTGCCTGTAATTCCAGCACTTGGGAGGCAGAGAACAGGAGAATCACTATGAGTCCAATCTGTGTAGTAAGACCCTGTAGACCTAGTACTAAATACATTAAACAAAATTATAACAAAAAAAGTGATGACCCTTCTGAAAGGCAATCTGGACATAATGATCAGTGTGAAGGTCATAGTTCTGCTCCCCCCAGCCCCCTCGCCTCAATTTAGGACATCGTGTGGGGCTACAGGACCCAGAAGACCTCAATGGATTGGCAGAGGTTGTTTCTACAATCATATTCAGTTTTGGCCTGTCCCTTTGCCTGATCCTGCTGCTTTGAACCTTTCCAGCCTCTGTTCCTGGGAGAATTTCCTGATCAACTTCTTGTAGGAGAGCTTAGTCTTATATCTGCTTCCTTGGGTTGTGTACCACCTGGGACATCATGGTACCAGGACTCTGGCACTATCTCTTCCTCCCATCCTGAGTGATAGGGCAGGTGGGGATGAAGGAGACAGTGAGTTTTGAGTGAAGATCACTGATACCAAGCTCACTGACCACTTTGGTGCTAGGAGACCTGCTACTGTAGCCAGGAGAGTGGGTGAGCATTTTCTTTAAAACCCAACATGAGCTGGGACTGCCCCTCCAAGCCCACTGCTCTGCCCACACATGGAGTCATTGTGTAACTATAAGTACTGTGACTCTCCTTAAGTATTTAAGTGTTTGTCATGTGCAGTGTCAGGGCAGTTGCTGACAGCCATCATACCTACATCATAGCTCGCTATCACCCTGATTTATCCCCTATACTGTGGTGACCCGAAGCCTGGAAACTATATTTCCCAGAATCCTCTGTCAGCCAGTTCCTTTAAGGTTCTGCTAATGAAGGATAAAGCAGGAAAACTGCAAGTTCAAGCCTGGCCTGTGCAACTTACAGAATTAGCCAGACCTTGCCTCAAAATAAAAAGGATGGGGGGGGGTAAGCTCAGTGGCCTTGGAGGCCAGTGTGCTTGGGCGTTATGCCATTATTTTGTTTGTATTCCATATCTGCTCTGTGACTACTTTTTGAAAGTCTTCAAAAATTAAATTCCATGACCAGCCAGCATTCAACTGAGAAAAAAGAAAACCCTTCAGGCGCAATGGCAGCACCCTTGTCCTTTCTGTTCCTCTTGCCCCAGCAGAGTGGCAATTGTCAGGCATCGTGGTCAGGTCCCTGTATTCCATCTCACTCCGAAAGGCCTGTTCTCTAAACTGGGGGCTGCTTGATAGTGGATCCAACTTTCCAAGAGTTTATTAACGTGAAAACAGAGAAGATCTGAAAATAACATAATAGAGGTAAAACCCCAGGTAGATAATTCCCAAGGACTTTTTCCCTTGGAGAGATATTGCTAATGTTAATAAAAAGGCCTGTTTCATGAGAGCCAATCAAATTTACGGTTTCATTATAATTGGAGCAACAAAGCTTCCCGAGCTTGTCTTCAGGTTGTGTGGGGTTATTGAAGGTTCAGCATTTGGCTGACAGAGAAAAATACTGCCCTTCTTGCGAGCTGGGATAATCCCTGAGCCCCAGTTCTTCCATCTGAAGAATAGTCGGGACAATGGCTTCTTCTCAGGACTGTCTGTGAGAATGAGTAATGACTGAGCTGGAAGAACAGCCCAGGATTACTGTGGGATAATTTTCATCATAATTCCCCCAGTTAATTTGGATCAAAAAAATCTCATCTGCTGTCATATCAGAATCTCAGAAGTCTCAGTGAACAGTCAAATGTTCAGAAAAGGTTCCAGGAACCTCCTCCTAGAACACGTCTGTATTTCACTGTCTGTTTGGAATGTTTCACATTAAGAGGTAGTAAAATTCACCCTAACAGCAATTTATGTCTTATGAGCCAAGGCCCAGGGCAGGGCTTCCTCCCTTAATTTCACAGTGGAGGATAGGATGTCCTGCCCAGAGAACATGTTCTGCTACAGGGGCTGAGTGTCAGGAAGATAGCAGCTTGGAGGTGCTTGAGGAGTTTTCCCCTTCTGGGTCCTGGAGGCACTTGTGCCTGTGGGAGGCATGACTGCTTGGGGAGCAGGAAGCACGCATGCTCTGCTGAGTGTCTGATTTGTGCTGCTGGAGGAAGGTCTGCTCCGACACATCACACAAGCCAGGGAATCTCTGAGTCACTGGAGCTTGAAGGACCAAGGAGGCCCTGCTCAACTCTAGCAGATGCGGAGACAACACATCGCCGGCTGGGTTGGTAGCCCCACCCAGCTTGGGGCTTTCTGTTGCCAGCCCTCCACCCATGGCAGCACAAGCCTGAAAAGCATAACACAGCCTTTGAGAACCACTGGGGTAGCCTACTGGGAAGTTCTACCAAGGGTAGAGATCGGGATGAAGGTGCCCTCTGTTCTCACACAGACAGCAGGACTTCAACCAAATTATTTGGTACATCTACCCATACATTCTGCAAAGGTGAAAAATATTTATTTATTTATTTATTTATTTATTTATTTATTTATTTATTTATTTTTGCATGTCCTCTTGGGCTATACCAGAGGTCATATTTTGCTTTTTATTGAAAACACATTTTTGACACTGATAATCCATTCTGTAGGCCCAAGCCTTCAGAATGTAGGATGTGCCTACAGGGCCTTGCAAAGTAGCAGGGCCGAGTCCTGAGAAGGAGAAGGTGGAAGTGTAGCCTGTCCCACTAATACCCTTCTGCCAATGTGATGACAGAAAAATGTACGTCTGAGGGCCCAAAATCAGAGGGTCCAGAGTGTCCAAACAGTGACCACCCACAAAGAGAATCGTGGTTCAAGGTAGGGCTAGGGGCAGTGGAGAGAAATGGGGGCCCTGAGGAGGAGGGTAGGTGGCCCTGGAGAGGTGTCAGGCTCTCTCTCTCTTCCCAGTTACTGTACTGCCAAGTCAGGCCTGTTTACAATAGCAGAGTACCACACATGAATGAAATGTTCAAGAAGTAAAGGAATAGCACAATCGACTGTGACACAGACGTATGATAGATATTATGATTCATTCATTCATTCATTCATTCAACAAGTACTGTGGGCACCTATGATGTGCCCACAATGAATGAATTGTCAGTCAAAACATGATCCTAGATGGCATGTAGCTTGCATTCTGGTGGGAGAGACAGATATTAAATAATAAATGCACAATCACATACAGAATTACAAACAATAAGCAATAAGAAAGAAAAGAGCAGCCTGCCAGGAGAGAGAACACAAGACCCTATTTTAAACTAGGGACCAAGGAGGGTGACCCCTAGTTCCTTTCTTGGAAGGTGGCATTTACAAGGAGACCTAAAGGAGTTTGCTGAACTAAGAGCAACAGGGAGAGGGAATTCCAAGGAGGTACAATGGGGCAGGGAAGGGGCTGGGACATCAGACACCTGAAACGATGCCAGTGAATGGATATTGAAGAGATGAGTGAGGTGCAGGACAGGCAAGGTGGATGGGTGCACGATCTGGCAGCTCTTTATAGGCCAAAGCAAGAACACGAGGTTCAGTTTGGAATCCAAGAGGGAAGATGATGGTTGATAGAGTGTGTCAACCTGAGTAAGAGGTCCACGAAGCTGACTCTGCACCCTAGGGTGTGGAAGACTCACTCTAGGGTGGCGTGTCACACGGATGGTATCAAGTGGAAATGAAGCAGGGTCTACTTCTGCTTCTTCAGAGGAGCTCCAGGCTTTGCCTTCACTTTGGACATCATCTCCTGGTATTCTGTGTAGACTCTCCAGTTCCCAATGCAGATCCTTCAGCCTTATGCTGCAGACTCATTGGCCTCCTGATATGGACTTGCACAGGGCACTGCAGCAAGCTCCAGACTTTCAGCTGAATCCATCTGACTCTGTGGGTGGCCTCTCTAAGTCAATCTTGCAAACTCTTAAATATTTGTATAACTTGTATTATATCTGTTCTCTAGTAAACACTGACCAACACAAGGAGTCATGGAAAGATTTCATTTTATCTTATTTTCTTCTTATTTTATTTATTTATTTATTTATTTATTTTGGTATTGGGAATTGAGCTCAGCACCTTGTGCTTTCTAGGTAAGCACTTGTGCCACTGAGCTATATCCCCACTCTCATGGAAAGATTTTGTTTGGAGGATGACTTAATCCAAGTTATAGACACTGTAGTATTACAAAAGCAACACAGTACTGGAAAAAGTAATACTCAGTGCAAGATGCTAGCATGATCACAAGTTCATTTTATGTTTCTTCTAGGGACATAGCTAGAGTACATTCCAAAGGTTAGGGATCTGTAAAGTCCTGGCCAGAGGAATGTGGGTAGAAGTGGCATGCTTCATTCCATATCTGGCCTGTCCAAACCTCTACAAGGTCCCTCTTGCTCCCATGTATCCCTCCCTACCATCCATATTTGCAGAATCTATCAGTGGTCTCCAAAGCCACAAGTGACCCCTTTGGATTTGGCATAAGAGAGAACTAACTTTTTACTTATTCTAACTAATACATTAAAGTTATACAAAATGCTCGTAAGTAGGCAAAAGTGACTCTTGGAGTAATAATGTTCACCCTGGCTCATCTTGGGTTATATTATTATTTTTCTTTCCTTTTTATTTTTCGATACTCTCTAATAGTCTACAATGAGCAAGTGTTATTTTAATAGCAAGGAAACTTTACTAAAAAACTTTTTCTTTGATGATGTTACCAGGAGACACATTTGTACAGGCAAAAATAGCAGCAGCATCGCCAAGAAAATAATGCTTTCCCTTGAAATAGATTACATTTTACTGACAGATTAGAGCGTTCCTGAGCTGGAGCCAGAAATCTGTGCACACATAAGCACATTTCCCCTTGGCTTCGAATTGCAAAGAGAGCATCGGGCAAGGAGTTGAACGGCTCCCACAGAGGCTCAGCCTGACCGTTTTCTAGGAAGGGCTCTTGGGCAAGTCCCTTTCAGGACTGAGGCTTCCCACTGCAAAACATGCAGAGGTAATAATCTTGAAGCTGTTTTAGCTCTCTTGAAATCTTGGTTATATTATCTAAGATGACCCCCACACAGGTTTCTCCTTCATTAATAAAACCTAAACAACTCCAGTGGGTTGAAATATCCATCATAATCTCCATTTTATAAATGAAGAAGTAGAGGGCCTGAGATGTCAATAATTTGCCTTGGCTCATAATAGCTATATCATAAGTGGCCCCCCAGCAGCCAACCTCAGGCTTGTTCTAACAACAGTCTGGTTTCCCCTCCTCAAGAATGAGACACTGATTAGAGACTAGAGTGAGGGCTCCCAACTTTTTGGTTTGGGCAGGTGGATGGGTGCTGGTGCAATTCCTTGCCTGTACCATTGGCAGAGGAAGTCTGGGATGACTAGCAAGTGGTGTCTTTGTCTGTGTTCCTCAGTGAGTGCTAGACCAGGGAGCTCTGCAGCTCTAAAGCCAGGCATCGGGCACTGGCCATCATCCCCAGGCCTCCTCTTGGGCTCCTTACTTTATCCCTTTTTTCCCAATCATTTGCAGATGCAAGCATCCCTACTATTAGAAGTGTTTAATTTTTGCTTTACTGTATGTTCTATTTTTGTTAAATAGATTAGTCTCCACCAGGAAAACCAAATTGCTGACCAGATGACCCAAAAGTCTGAGACATGCAATTTGCAATCTGTTGGAATCTTTGCTTTTTGCCAGGGAGGGCTGCAGATTGGCCTGATGGGGGTGGGGCAGGACTCAAATTAAGCAGCTGGTGCAGCAGCAGCTGGGCCAGGAGGTGAAGGGCTCAGCTGCAGGAGGGGGCTTAGCGAAGAGAGGGAGAGAAAGGCAGACCAGAGAAATAGGAAAGGAAAGATGGTTAGAACACAGTGACTCACAAGCCAGATGGCCCAGAAAGGGAAGGAAGGCACCTAGATTTGTGACTTGGGTTGTAGTCTCTCTATTGTGTAAGGAGATAATGTCTGTATATATGGAAGCTGATCCCAGAACTGCTCTTACGGAGGGGCCAATCTTGGTCGAGAAAGGAACCCTGTTTAGCCTACTGGGCAAGGTAAGAACCTTGCAGGCAGGTGGGTAGGCAGGAACCAGGGCAGTTGGTTGGCCACCTGCCAGAGACATAGGTTGGGCTCCGTTTTTCTCCTGAGAAGTTGGGGACTCAGGATCTGGCAGGTAGAGAGAGACCATCTGAGGGGACTGAGGGTGGGCAGTGAATGTTATACTTGAGTGACTCAAATTGATTCTGTGGTATAACCCTTCCCCATCTCCACAGAGACATCCTCACAAGTCCCTATAGTAGAGGCCAGAGTCTGTGTTGCATTTTATTTTAGATGGATATAGGTATACTGGAAGGCCTCTGCTTTCTTTATAGACCAGTGTGGTCCAGAGTTGAGAAACACAGGAGGCATAATGACAAGGGCCACATCCTAAGTGAATTCAGCAATACCTGGCTTATGGATGTACAGGCCCCTCCCCCAGGCTCTGCCCAGAATGTGAAGGAATCTTGATGTTAGTCATGGACACCCCTGAAAATAAGGGCTGGAGCTCCCTGGAAACCTTTCCCAGGCATCAGTTATACGTAAGATGCTGGGGTTGGAATACCTCTCCGGCTTGGAATCACTGGAATTTAGCCTTAACATGGGTTCGGGGAGGGAAGGGAAGAGCAGAAGGGCTCTTGAGCTCTTGTCCCCAAAGGAAGGAGGTTGTGCAGTTCTGCAGAGATGCTCCCCGCTGGGATGTGCTGGACTCTTCATCCCTCTGGGTTTGCAAGTTCTTTGTGGGGCTTAGCTGGCACTGAACTTCTGTCCTCACTCTTCCACACCCCTCCCTGTGGTTACCCATCGTCAGCCCACCAAGATGCTGACCTCATTAGGCCTTGCCTGCCTCTAGCCCCAGCTGCAATGGTGGGCCAATCATGCTTTCCAGGCAGATAGGAGCAAAGGTCTGTGCTTTAGAAAAGGAAAGTGCTGAGATTCTGTGGAGTGTGAGGCCAGGAATTCACCAAGTGTTTCCAGAGTGCCCTGTTATGCCAGACCTAGCAGGAAAAGCACTCCCCTGGGTCCATCCCTGTCTTGGAGTTCACAGTCTAGTGGGAGAGGCAGCTTATTTGCAGCTACAGGACAGCAGCACAAGTGCCCAGGTTGGTAGAGAACCTGGGCCATGGCACAGTTGTCCTCGCCTAGGGCTAGAGAAGGCTTCCTGGAAATAAAACATCTCAAATGAGCCCAGAAGGGCCAGCTAGGGAGAGCCATCTGGCCAAAGAGAAGGCTGGGCATGTGAGTGGGTACCAGGAAGCTGTTACATCATATGCAAAGGCCTGTAGAGGAAGATACATGGTGGTATACTGTGGGGGCAGCAACGGCTGTAGCCAAGGGACCAGTAGAAGAAAGGGAGAGCTTCCTGGCAAAAACACAAGGCATGTGGCACAAGATTAATTTCACTACGTCACTATAAGCCTTTCTCTTAGGCAAAAGATACCTGGTTTCAGGAGACCTGAAATCAGCATGGTATCCATATCCAGTTATGTATGAGATTCCTGAAAAAATCAACAATGTGAAGACAGCAAGCTCATCATAAATATGGGCAAAGCATCTGAACCAGTAAGTTACAACAGAGAAATGAAAAAAGCCAAGAGGAACTGAAAAGATGCTAAACATCATTAAAAAATAAAGAAAATTAAATTAAAGTGAATGCCACTTTATATTTACTGAATGGCAAAATTTGGAAGTACAGATAATTCCAGATGTTGGTGAGGGCAGAGAGAGGGAGGGACCTTGTCGCTTCTGGTGGGATGCTAAGGGAGCAGCCATTCTGAACAGCAGCTGCACCACTAATTAGCTGTCTGCAGGCCTTCTGACCCAGAATTCTGCTCCCACACACAGCCCTGGGAAATTCTTCTAAAGGGACATTTGGAATGCTGCCCACTGCAGCCTTTGTGCGTGTGTGTGCATGTGTGTGTGTGTGTGTGTGTGTGTGTGTGTGTAAAGTTTAGAAGTGTAGTAGGTTGGAAGCAATAGAAGAATGTTTCTCACAAGCACACTGCTACATAAAAAAGGGAGACAACAGATTGCATATATATCTGTACTGTATATAAAACGTTTATATAAATTAAAAATAAGCATAGGCAGTAACATTGCACATTTTACTTGACACCAAGCAAATGAATGACACCAAGTAAAAGAATCAGTCAGACTCATTAGAATGTGTATGGTGAAAGAAGTGGAACAGGAGTGGGAAATGGAATAAAAAGGAACAAATGAATGAATGAATGAGTGAATGAATGCTTGAAAGCGTGGCCTTTCCAGACCAGCAGTGTTAGTTGCCATGAACTGATAACTAAGAGAAACAAAATGACTACATGGTGAAGAAATGCACAGGGCTATAGGAGCTCAGCAGGATGAACCACTCATTGTGTCTTCCACTCCTTTGCAAAGAGCAACTGAGGCCAGCAGGCAGGCGTTCCTGTATACCTGACTGAAAACTCATTTTTCCCTCTTGGGGTAGGCCCTACCAGAAATCAAGATGGCTCCATGTAGGGCTGGAGGGCTGTGCATGTGATGTCATAGCTAAACCTAAAAATATTCCATCAAATAAAACTCCTTCATTAAGAGATGGGCACAGGCAGAGGAAAAAAGAAAGGGCAGCAGGGAAGGGAGGGTTGGGATTAAGACTGCTGCACTGAGGACTGGGAGCCCCTGAGGGTCAGAAGGCCAAGTTTCAGGTAATGTGCATGAAAATGATGGCCGTGTGACCCTGAGAACACAAGGCTGGGGGTCACAGGTTGGTTTTAGGGCTGATAGGGCCCATTGCAGAGGATGAATTCAGAAATCCTTTTGATTCTCTCCCCTCTCCTCTCCCATCCAACCTGGCCTTAGGGAGTTCTTATTCCCTTCCTCGTGGCTTTTCTATGAGTCCTGCTCAAGATACAAGACCTGTTGGTAAATGGAAAGTCACAACCCTTATGTTTACAGGATTTGTACTTGGCTTGTAGCTGCCAATGAACTTTACTTTATAGTAGACATTGTTTTTCTCCCTCGACAACTGATCTGCCTTTGGATATAAGAACACCCTGGCTTTAATTCAGAGGCTGTGATGCCTGCACTCTAAGACAGCCCCCAAAGATTCTCACCTCCTGGTCATTGCACCTTTATTTAATGCCTTGCCACACTGAGTAGGGCTGGTCTTTGCAGCCAGGAAGGTATTACAGAAGTGGCAAGGTATGAATTCCAAGTGTAGGTTACAAGAGAGACAGCATGGATTCAGCCTTTCTCTCACCTTCTTTTGGATCACCTAGGCTGGTGGAAGCCAGTGTCACGCCATGAGGACATCCACCCAAGAGGTACTGTGGAGAGGTCACCATGGCAAGCAACCAAATTCTACTGTCAACAGCCAGCATCAGCTCACTGCCAGTCATGTGAGAGTCCTGTTGGAAACAAATGCTCCAGCTCTACGAAGCCACAGTGTGACAGAGTCCTGTCAGACATCCTGCTTACATTATCTGAGAGTCTCTCAGCCAGAGTTGTTCAGCCAAGTCACTCCTCAATTCCCGGCCCATAGATACTGTGAGATAATGAATAGTTCTTATTGCTTTAAGCTACTCCACTTCAAGACAATTTATCTTAACACAATAGAGAAATAATACAGGTCATGGGAGGAAACATAATTCACTGGGTGGTTCAGAGGTGGAGATTCCCTAGAGAGCAGGGAACAGGTAAGGGGAGGGGATGATGTCCCCAAAGACTGGTTGTAGCAGAAGCTGGTAGCATACCTAGGATCCACAGGGAAGACAAAGAATGTCACTGGAGTTTCACAAAGGCAGGAGATGCAGAGAAGCTAGCCTTGGAGGGCACAGCACTTTCAGGAGATGCAGCTCTAAGGCCTGGAGGTAGGAGGAGGCAGTACCTTGCATTCTCTCTCTCCTCTTGGATCCCCATCTCCTGTCTGTCTCTCCACAGTACCAATTTAACAGGAAGCTAAACAACAGGGGATGTAGGTGATGCCATCTGTGGGATCAGCTTTGTTGGGTGCAGAGCAGGGCAAAAAATGGATGTGGAAAAGCATACCCAGGGGAGGAGAGAAGAAATGTCAACCCAGAGATGCTTCACCAAAGTTCTACGGAGCTGGCTCTATGCAGGGATGGAGCACATGACTCAGACTTGGTCCACATGTGCAGCCTGTGCTCCAGCTACATGACTGGTTCCAGGATGGGCACTTAACTCAACCCAGCCAATCAAAGCTAAAGGGCTCACAGGGATTTTTGCCTCTGCCAGGGGGGAAATAAAGTCCTCCTTTTGCTGGACTTAGTGTTGTGATGACTGGAACCAGAAGTGAGCTGGCTGAGACGGAAGCAGACCTAGAGAAGGTGAATGGAGACACTACAGCCTGGACTTTGCTGCTGTCTTGGGTAGGTGTGGTTCCTGTTCATGCAGCAGCCGAGTGCTGGGTGATGTGGTCTCATCTACAGCCTTCACGGCTACGGTGGATCTCTACCACAGTGGGCTGGTGGAATCACCAACCCCATTTCACAGATGAAGAAAAGGAGCGTTTGTTCTCTTTATCAGTCAGTAACCCCCCAGTTCATTTTAGTTCATAATTAAGGTAATGATACCAGCCTAGGCTTTGGTGTGTGTTATTTTCACATTATATGGTTTTGGATTTTTTTATTCCTATCTCAGTGGTCTTATTGTATATGTGTCTTTTTCTGAAAGCTGATTCTAAACTCTGTTTAGAAGTAGGTGGTACTTAATTAGTAACTTTAGTCAAGTAGGCAAACATGGCATGGCAGTGATGAAGGTTTTCCAAGGTCACACATCTTGTAAGTGCTGGGTCTGAATGTGTAACTGGGATTAAAGCAGAACCTTAGGTTCTTCCTCCCCCCAAATGGAAAGTCTCTTTTCCTACTTAGTCCAGCCTTCTCTTCCTTTTCCACTGGGCTGGTCCTCAGATAGCAGTGTGAGGCCTGCTTGTGGGCAGGGGCATCAGCACAAGGTCACCTACTAAGGACAGGTCAGTGGGTCAGCGGGTCCCAAGGACTTTGCAGCACAGGAAGTGAACTTTTCAATCTGCGAGGTCACTCAGAAGCTTGTCACCTTCTGAATGGGCTAGAGTCCAGTTATTTTATGTATGTATGTATGTATGTATGTATGTATTTATTTATTTATTTATGGAAAGGTCTACAGGATGTCTAGGGTCTCACTAGATCAGACTTGTAGTGATCTGCCTGTGTATAGCCTCCCAAGAACTGGCATTATAGGCACATATCACCACGCCTGGTCTCAG
This sequence comes from Myocastor coypus, assembly GCA_004027025.1. Classification (NCBI taxonomy): domain Eukaryota; kingdom Metazoa; phylum Chordata; class Mammalia; order Rodentia; family Myocastoridae; genus Myocastor; species Myocastor coypus. Next base: position 51,229 of record PVJA010008250.1, read on the forward strand.
TTGCCATCTCAGTGTGCCCTGGGGGGCGAGGTTGGCGCAGCAGGCCTGGGGATTGAACCCCAGCCTCTGGACCTGCTTGCAGGTGCTTTAATCCGCTGAGCTATTCGGCCAGCCCTTAGAGTCCTTTTTATTTTATTTTATTTTATTTTTTTGAGACAGGGTCTCACTGTGCAGTTCAGGCTGGCTTTGAGCTCACTTTTGTAGCCCAGGCTGGTCTCGAACTCACAACGATCCGCCTGCCTCAGCCTCCCAAGTGCTGGGATTACAGGCGTGAGCCACCACGCCCGGCTATATTAGAGTCCTTTTTAAATAACTATGTCTCCTGCAGTCTAGATTTTCATGACGTTGTCTCAGGCTTCTCAGCTGACACTGTCCCAACCACACTGGCCTCTTTGTAATTCCTACACACTTAGCTCTTTAGTCTGCCTGGAAATTTTTCATTGGCTGTTAGACCTTTCATAGAATGCTAGAGTTGGAAAAATATTCCTTTAAATATTTTCAAGCTTTGTCTTGGACATGATTACGTTCCTTGGAAAGCATTTGGCCCTTTGAGTCCTGCCTTGTTAGATGGGGCCAGAGCCACTGTCTTGTGCAGTTAGTTTTACCCTCCTAGCGACACTGACCGCTTCTGAGTATTCTCCTCATAGATCACAAAGTTTTTCCACCCATATGCTGGAGGGAACATGAACCATTCCCTGCCCAGCTTGAACTCCAAGGAGCCCTCTGCCTCCTCTCTACTGGGCCTTTCCCTGGCTTCAGGGAGCGTCCTTAGTACGCAACGTGTTTTGGTGAGACTCAGCTGAGGACCCAGGGGATCGAGCGCACATCTCCACGCAGCTCTGCCTTCCCTGGTATTTTCCCTGAAAATCGTAGCTTCCGCGGTCTCCTGTAATTCTCCACATTACCTCCTCCACCCAGCAAGACTGCAGGCTCTGTTTGCATTCCGTTTTCCCACCCTGTAGCCTGGATGCTCACCAGGCTGTAAGCTGACCAGGGCCGAGTCACCTTGTGCTCCACCATTCAGGGATCTCCTACCTCAAAGGCATATAGTCTCATGCCTGAAACTACTCCCCCCCCCCCCCCGTTCTAGTCAGGGTTTTACTAGAGGATCAAATAAATTCTGTTTTAGTCATTATTCTGTCACTGGGACAAATACCCAACACACAAGCTTAGGGGAGGAAAGGTTTATTTAGCTCACAGTTCCTGGAGGTTTCAAGATGCCGGCCCCGCTTTATAGGGACTGGAGTAGGGGCTGGGGTGCTGCCCATATCCAGCATGATCCGCTCCACGGCTCTGCAGGAAACCACTGCCTGGTGGTGGTGGGGGGCACTCTGACAGAGTGTGCTGTCAGTTTAAAGGTTAACGCCTCTCTTGGCCACGCCCCTCAAGCCCCATCCCTAAGCCGCGTGCTTGACAGCCCCATGATTTACACGATGCTTTGCGGGGACAACTAGATACAAACCACAACACCCCGACACATTCGGGTTGGATTCCCAGTTGTTCATGATAGGAGGGTAGGTCCAGTTCCTGCTACTCCTCTGCCTTGGCAGGAGGTGGAAGCACCCCTCCCTCCCTGGGCACTTCTGATGATTTCATGTTAGGGCTTTACATCACTTCCTGCTCACAGGCACGACTCACGCCCTTGCTTCCATCAACACTTTCCTCAAACGTTACTTTTGCAATGAAGCCTCCCAGCCACGCTGTGGAAAACTCCTACTCTCCCTTCTCTGGGGACACTTCCAGTCGTCCTTGCCCTTCACATTCTTCTTTTTTTCTTTGTGAACAGGAAACGCTGCCTTCTAGTGCCATACCATGACCTCCATGTGAGATGTCAGTTATTGTGTGCTTTTCTGCTTGCAATAGACTAGAAACTCTCTGAAGGAAAGGACTTTGGTTTGGTTTTTTATTTCCTTTGTACCCTGCCTCCCAGAGCAGTGTTCGGCACACAGAGAGTTCCCCCAAAATTATTTGTTGAATGAACAAACAATTGCAGAGGTGATGGAAAAGATCATGGACACAGCTCTGAAGGTTGACAACTCCAGTGCACATGGGGAGTAGCTGCTCTTGTGTCTGTGTGGAGACACTGCAAGGAGAAATGGTGGATACTTGGGTGTGGCTGGTGGTGGTGCTTCTCCCCACTGAGCTAGATTCTGAAGGCAGTGGGGAACCGTGAGGGATTTGGGTGAGGAGGACCATGGTCAGACATTATTTAGGAAGAATCATCCGGCAAGTGTAAACATGAGTCAGAATGAATGCGTGGCGGAAGGGATGAGGGTGCGGAATGGGGGGAAGAGGGTGGCAGCGGATTTTCATGGAGGTTGAGAAGCAGGGCTAACTTGAAGGGAGGAGTGGAAGATGACACGTATACATATTTCCCTGTAGAGACGTGGCCAGTGTGGTGAGGAAGACTCAGGCTACAAAGGACTCCATGGAGGCTGGTGGGAAGTGGGAAAAGGCATGTACAACCAGAGAGGGCCTTAGAAGTGCCTGGCCTCAGCACAGATGCCTGGTTCCCCCTGCTTGTCCCTCTGTGGCTTTGGGTAGCCTACGTGATCTCTCGGGCTCCGGTGCTCTCCTCTATAAAATGGTACTCATCGCACTTCCTGCATGGAGTTTGTTCCAAGGAACTGAGATGTTTGGGGGCTGGTTTCCACCTGAAATCTTTTTCTTTTTCGCTACTTGAGAGTCACAGGAGGCCTGAGAGATCTAACAGCCCCTCCTCTTACCACGCACCAGGGAACGTGCTTTCTACACTTCGGAGGAGCTGAGCCGGGGGCCTCAGCCCTGCTGAGACTCACTGACTTCCTAGCAAGGAGATGTCAGGTCAGCTCCACCGCCTCTCTATGGTCACTACCGCTCATACAAGTCAGGGTGGGAAGTCTAAGCCAGGAGAGGACCCAACCAGTGTCTGCTCCAAACCCCATGGCTGTGTGATGGGGAGTGCAGGGGGATCAGGATATGTTTCTGTTGTGCCGGAGTTGAGAACCTCAGGATGCCCTGTTCCAAGGGGACTTTAATTCTCAAGACAGCTGTCCAGCAGCTAAAGTCATTACCCGTGGATTATTGAAGCAGCTCTTCATAAGCTTGTGGATGGAATTGCTAGATTTGAGTAGGAACAGGGAATTTTTCTGTGCACTGGGGAAAACACTGCAGCACTACACGGGCTGCAGAGACTTTGCCCAATTACTGAAGAGGAATTGACAGTGGTTATGTGGATTAAACTATTACTACATATGACTTACTAGAGATCCCTTGTGCTGGAGAAAATCTAGGTCACTTCCAACCACAGGCTGTGATCCTATACATGCACACATATGTCAGTACACACGCACATCTACAGTCACACATATGCACATACACAACTTTTACATTCTTACATTTACACAAAGAGTCTGAGGCTGTTCGATCACAGCAGTGATTAAATGTACATATTCTATGACTTGTGAGTGTCAATGCTTTTGCAAGCTGGCCTGTACCCTATATTAGGCAACCTCCTACCTGTTTTTTTTTTTTTTTTTTTCATTCTCATATTCAAGATTAAGTTACATAAAATGTTAACTGGACTGTAACCAGCAGGGATGCAATTTACAGCTGAAGCAATGAGGGGAAAGAGGATTGGAGCTCAACTCTCTCATTTGGAAGGCTGTGATCTGGGAGACCCTGCAATGCAACAACCATGTTTGGTGAAAATATAAGATCATCTATATGTATCATTTTTTTTTTTTAAACTGAGATTTAAACTCAGGAGCTTGTGTTTGCTGGGAAGGCACTTATGCCATGGAGCTATATCTCCAGCCCCTCCACGTATCATTTTAAGTAGTGCAAGATTCACATTAAAGAAGAGACAGGTGCAGTTTAGTGGTATAGCACTCCCTGGGTTTGATTCCCTCATCCATCCCAAAAACAAATAGGTGAAATTAATATTTGAATGTTAATATCTAGTAAATCCAAAATAACATAATTTCAACTGTAATCAGTATAAAATATCGAGAACCTTTCACCTTTTTTTTTGTACTCAGTTTGAAACCCAGTGAGCATTTTACAGTTGGGGTCTACCCATATCCGAAGTCCTCCTGAGTGCGGCTGGTGGCCACCATGCCAAGCAGCATGGATGTGGAACGCATCTCATTCCTTTTTGCATGCTTTGTGTGAATGCAGAGCGGGACATGAGTGAGCCAGTCAGTGAAACAAGTTTTCACTGTACATAGCTGATGTCTCCTGTTTAGATAAAGCAGTTACTGAGGCATGGCTTTCTCTCCTCTACCATGTTCCTTTGGTCACACAGCTGTCACAGTTTGCCGCAAGGCTGTCTTACTTCATCTGCTGAGCACCCCATGGAGCAGCCTCTGGTCACTGGTCTCATTTTGCAAAAGAAAATGGGAAGACGAGAGATTTCCCTGAGGTTACCAGCTGCTGAGGAGCTGGGGACGGCATGTAGATCTCGTTCTGTGGACTCCTCCTCTCGTGCTCTTTCCTCCACACCAAGCTGCCTCTCCCAGCAAGCTAAATGAGCCACCCAAAGGAAATAACGTCACTTCAGTTTTGCCCTGCATTTTGCTGAAATGCTTTCAGAATCATTTTTGCAACATCTCTCAAAGGGAGGAAACTAGTTCATCACAGTAATCAAGTCTGTCACAGAGGATGTGTGATGATGTTTGAAAATATAATCCTATGAACATCTGAACTGACAACTCCGGAACATCTCTAGGCTAAATCTGCTCATAACAGCATTTAGCATTCAGGTTGGCACTCGCATGGGCCAGTGTGATCCATTTCACAGCAGAAAGCCCTAACAAGGCGCTTCCTCAAAGCATGGCTGGTAGAGGACAGATTTTAATGAGGCCTGGTCTCTCAAAAGGTGAAGTGTGAGTGAAGAATAAAAGTAACAGATGAAACATGGACTTCTGAGTCAGATGACAAGATGTGGCCTCACATCAGGAAGGGCAGCAAAAAACTATTTGGAGGTCAGAGCTTGTGCAGGAAAGGACACTGGGGCCATTGCCTCTGAGATCAGAATGAGGCAGATACCCTGTGGTCACCGTTTCTTGGTCTGCTGATCACAAAGCACCCTCCACCCACCTATCCACCTATCTGCTCTGTACCTGCCTATTCTATCCACCTACCTGCCTACTAACCCACTCTGTACCCATCTGCTGATCCATTATTAAGCTGTCCATCCAGCCGCCTACCCACGTATCCATCTTCCCATATTTTCATCATCCATCCCTCCATCCACCATCCATATCCATCCACATACCTATGCATCCATCCATTTACTCATTTTTAAAATGTATTTAGTGCAGGGTCTACAAGGTCTCACTATACAGATTAGACTCATACTGATCCTCCTATTTTCAGCCTCCCAAGTGCTGCATCTATTTACTCATAAACTCAGTCATCCATCTCTTTCTTCATCCTGCCACCCTTCCACCTGTCCTTTCACCCTCCCACCTAGTCCTTTTTATGTGTTTAATCTGTGGAAATCTCTGAGCATGTCTGGAGAGGCAGGGAGTAGGGGTGGTAATAGATACCTCTGGTGTGTCTGTTCAATTACCACTCTATGCTAAAACATGTGCTGGCAACTAGCCACAGAAAGGTGAACCCCAGTAAGACTCAGCCCTGCAGCACTTGGTAGCAGAAGCCTCTGCTGTAAAGTTAACGAGTCACTTGGAATCAACATGTCTGCAAGGGAAGGATGCATGCAAGGACTCCATGGTGTGCTGCTGGGGTGGCAGGGCTGTATTTCAATATTCCAGCTTCAACTCAGAGCAGCTGGACCTGCTTGTTTAGTGGACAGCAGCTCCTGGCTCAGTGCCATTTTTTATTATTAAAAACACAAGAATGAGGCAAAAGGGCATTAAACAAAGAGGCCATTAGTGCTACCACAAAAACCTCTGCAGGTAAAAGCACTACAGTGTTGGCTGCTTGAGAAACTACACCGCTGGCCCAGGAAATTGATGCTTTGCTGTTGATGGATCTAGACGGTGGTTCTCTGCCCACTCTTTTCTGATTCATGTCTTAACCTTTTTTCCAGGAGGTGACCACAGCGGCTTTGAAGATAAAGTAAAGATAAAGCACGGAGGAGGTCAGTGTTTGCTAATCCTCCTTCACAGCAGTGCCACCTCCGCGGTTTTCGCACATTCACACCTCATTTGTGCTTTTCCCCCCTGAATATCTGCTTTAGAAACACTGAAAAATAAACTTCATCTTGCTCCTGTGAACACAAGTTATATTTTTATAGCACAGGTTGAAGTAAACAAATACAGTTATTAAGATGAAGGGGCTGGTCTGAAAAGGAAGCAAAGCTAAAATGGTGTGGCTACAGTGGTACCAACAGAGTTTTGTCACCACCAAGGCCTTTCCCAGTGGCCTGACTCAGGTTAGCAGAACTGAGGCCCAGACCCAGGAACCCCATTAAGACTTTTCTTCCTTTTCAGTACTGGAGACATTTGCTTGTTAATTATTAATGCAAATAGAAATGTTAAATGAGAGTCAGTGATACTGAGGGTTTTTTTTTTTTTTTTTTTTTTTTTTTTTTTTTTTTTTTTTTTTTTTTTTTTTTTTTGATACTGAGTTTCTATGTAAAATTCACTTTTAAAAACATGTTTAAAAACCACTGGAATACACTGATAAATAGCTTTCTACATGAACAATAGAATATCTCCAAATCACCCATTTAGGGGCGTGTGTGGATGGAAGCATGGGAGAGCGTCCTGTTATACGCTCTTGGATGTGAGAATGTGGATCATTAACAATGGTAAGAGCCGCAGGAATCCTCCTGAATGGTGACCTGGGCACCTACAAACTCCAAGATCTTCTTGAAAATCAATTCTAGGTGTTCGAGCGTCTCAGAGTGCAGTGAAGCTGGTATTCAAACGCATCCAGCCTCCTTGCTTTTTAACTGATTTAACACACATTACGCTCCAGGCACTCCACAAATATAAATCCCTTTAATTCTGATGAAGAAGAGTGGAGACCTCCAGGGATAGGGCAGAGAACTCCTAGCCTCAGCTGGGGGTCCATCACCCATTAAAAGTATACTGTGTGTTCTTCCTTATCCCTTCATTCTTCCAAAAACAATCAAATCAACCTCAAGAACCAGTTGTACCATTATAGCCAGGTGAAGAAAGGTACCTAGGTGCCCTCCTCAGAGCATCTCCAAGGATAAGTTACGTGAGAAACGAGCTTTGGGGACCACTGTTAAGGGACAAAGGACAAACAAACCCTTAGGTAGGTAACCAGGAAACCAGACTGTCAAGTAAAATTAGCCAGCTAATTGCTAGAAGCATGACTGGTGTTCCCCTCTGAGGCAGTCAGGGACTTCAGCCTGAATTTGCTCAAAAAACAATGATTTCACCTGGGCCTCCAGATGTCCAATGGGTAACTAAACATAGAATAAAGCTTGGCATTTCTTTTTTTTTTTTTTTTGAGACAGGGTCTCACTATGCAGTTCAGGCTGGCATTGAGCTCACTTTTGTAGCCCAGGCTGGTCTCGAACTCACACCGATCCTCCTGCCTCAGCCTCCCGAGTGCTGGGATTACAGGCGTGCGCCACCACGCCCGGCTTAGCTTGGCATTTCTTTACCTTTATTTTGTGTGTGTTTCTTGCATTACCTTAAAACTTTGGGCTAGCTCCCTGCTCGACTTTACAAGTTGGCATGTTCATCATTCAAGGAGTGTCAGCCTAAAAACTGGTAATGCAAAACATATTAGCCCTGAATTACTTAACCTACCTCCTCCCCCTTTGGAGGGTACCAAGTGAGAGGGCTACAGGGATATTCAGCTGCCAGCACTTATGTCTTGCTCTGGGCCCCCTGGAATGGGCTCCTGAAGGGCTCCTGTCATTGCCCTAAACCTACCAAGTCATCTTGGGTACTTCTACAAAACTGAGATGCGGTGTTACCCCCAAATGGAAGTGGTCATCTCATGGGGACCGAGCTGCTCCTTTGCATCCTCTAAGCACTTCTCTAGAGCTGCAAAACCAGAACTGTGATAATGATCAAGCAGACCCTAGCCCACCTTGGCACCATGTCAAAGCCTATGCCTTTCCTTTGTTAGTGGGCCAGCTTGATCTGTTGCTCTGCCTATTTTTTTTCATAGTCAGAGCTGCATCCCCTTCAGCAGCTCAAGCAGAAGCCCCTTCCCAGTTTTCTCTTGCTTTCCAGTTACAGTTTTTGCCTCTGATTTTGTGCTGCTGCATCAGATTTAATTCTGCTAATCAATGAAGGACTTGTGTGACTGGTGACCCAACCCTGTAAGGTAGGCCTTGCTGTTATTTACAGGAGATCGGAGGTAGGTGGGGGGCTCTGTCCAGTGCCTTTGAGGCCTTAAGGCACAGACCCCTGCCTCCTAAGAATATTGGCTATCAAGGATTCTAGCCATGTCCCTTTCTTGGCACTACCCTCCACCGTGAGGAACAGCTGGATCCTAGGACATGTCCTTTCCAGGCCCAGTTAGGCAGTGACTGGCTGATGAGAAGCCTGAGGCCCAGCATGGTTTCCTTCCATTTCCAGAGCTCTCCAGGGCTTGGTTGCTGTCTCAGTGGTAACTACATTAGCACAATTGAAAAATACAACAAATATTTCAATTCTAAAATAACTGTACTAGAGTAAAAGACACTTTGCCATTAGCCCCCCCTTCAAAATCCACCCCATCCCTCACGCACATTAAACATATGTCACCTGCTGTTCTTGTCACTTTCTGAAACAGTTCTGGAAGTCCTTTCCTGCATTGCTAGTTGCACTCTTGTGGCTGCCCTGATGTCCTGAATCAAATCAGTCCATTGATGTTTCATGATCATTTTGACTATGAGGAAGGGCCAGGTGTCATGCAGTGCCAGACTTGGTGAATAATGAAGATGAGGGTGCACTGAAATGGTTTTGCTTTGCCAGTAACATTTATCATATATTTTTTTCATACCTCAAGAAGACACTCACAAAAGAGGACTTCTAGAATGGCTTCAGAAAGTAGCAACAATGATGGGATGAGTATAAAAATATTTGAACCAGGGGAAGTAGGTCAAGGGGTATTAGTGACAATATGTCTTCTGCTGCAATAAATTTAAAAAATATGTACATCACCATGTATTTTGATCACACATTATATATATGGCCGCAATCTGTGTCAAAGGCTGCTTTTAGGGAGCTCAGGCTAGAGGGTAATTCTTCTTTTATAGAGGAGGAGACCAAGAGGCAGAGATCAAGTTGTTGTTCAAGTTTGCCTGGCTAACAAGTAGACCAAGATGTGGACCTAGAAAGCCTGTCTCTAGAGTCTCTCCTGTGGGTGAGTCATACCTCTTAGGAAGACAAAGGTGGGCCTGACCCCTCAGTCCCTTCCGTGCCTTCCCCCTTCCACAGTGGACATTGTCCCAACAGACTCCAATACTTTATTTTACCAATGACTAATTTTCATCAAGAACTATGGGTAGTGTTGATTCTAGGAGAAAGAAGATAAAGGTAGGAGGCAAGGGGGAAGAGTTGCAGTTTTGTAAGACAGAGAATCTGAGTTTCTCTCACCTCTTCATACACAGCTGGCCATCAGCCAGGCCTGCCACATGTCACACATGGAATGTGTATAAGTCACCTCCACATAAGCATACACAGGCAGAGCTGGCATCCAGTAGCTCCAAAGTCACATAGCTAGTCAAGTGGAATTTATGTCGCTGTGTTTCCCTGATTTTAGAAAATACTTCCTGCTTAGGAAGCTGGCCAGCTAAAACACCTTGACCTGCGAAGCAAGGGCTATTCTGGCCTCACACAAAGAGAAAGTTTTGCAGTGGGTTGTCTTAGTGAACCATTGTCCTCAACAGAGGGATGTCACTGACGATTAATTATTTATTGAAAATATTTGCTATTTATATTTTCGCACCTTAAAAATCCATGCTTAAGTTTCTCCATGTAAAGGCAACTAAACTTTTACTAGACTACCATTTGGTTAGAGATAGCTCAAAAACACTATAATATACCTTTAAAATTAGTTAGCAAAACACTTAGGATATTTTTGGAAATACTTTAAAAATAAATATATATCTCAATGAAATTAACTGTTCCATAAGAAATAATAACTTTAAAATGATCCCTCCTGATGGGAGATGATTGTGTAGGATGATGAGACAGAGCTAGAGACAGATAGTAGGGATGGTTGCGGAACAATGGGAACATACTTAATGCCTCCGAATTATGTACAAATGGCTCAAATTATAAATACAATCTTGCGCAGTTCTATCACATTTCAAAACAGTGTTAAGGTTAGCAGGATGGAGATTCATGGCTGTAGAAGAAGCTATATAATGTAACATTATAAGATAAACGATAAAGGAATTTTTTTAAAAAAAAATTCCATCTAAATGTGAGTCTGTCTGAATGGTGTTTATGAATGACTTTAATTTGCATTTTTACATTCCCACAATGAATGTACTCTATTGTAATCCAACAAAGAAATATGTAATTATTTTAAAATACCAGAATAAATAAGAACGTGTAACTTGAGGTTGTAGCACAGCCCCGCAATTGGACTCAGAGAAGATATTACATGTAAGGCGCATCTCCTAGGAGTCAAACTGAATAGCAAACATTCGTACAGAGGCAGGAGCCAGGCTGACAGAGACTCGGGACTAGTCTAAGGAGCAGGGGCCAGTGTCCTGGTTCATACCGGCCTGTCAGCCAGCAGCTCCAAGGGTCACACTTTCTCTACCTGGAAAGGGAGGCAGTGACAAACCACAGTCTCTACCTTTCCTTGGATGGGGTTGTCTTGTCTCCTAATGAGTGAGAGAGATTGTATAGTGGTAGGACAATGGATAGACGAGAAGCTTGCAAGCTAGATTGTTTGTACCTAAATCCCAGCTTCTTCACTGCCCAGCTCTGTGATCTTGGGCAATTTATTTAACTTCAGTTTTCTCACTTTTGAAGTGCTGACAGTCTCCACACTGTGGAGTTGTATGAGTCTCTAGGGCTGCTGTAATGAAGTCCTACAAACAACCACAAACCAGTGGCTTCAGCAACAGGCAGGTATTGTCTCAGCCCTGGAGGCCAGAAGTCTAAAATCAAGGTGTTCATAGGGCTGAAAATTCTGAGGTGGAGAGGGGGCTCCACTTCGTTGCCTGTCTCTGGACTTCTGGTAGCACCTGGTGTTCCTGGGGTCCTAGAAACATTGGGCTTCTGTCTTTGTCACTTGGCCTTCTGCTTGCCTGCCACCCCCCTGGCCCCCTTTTAATAAGGACACTAGGCATATCACATCACGCTAGTCTGCTGCATCTCCAGCTTAATGAATTATAACCTCAACGACCCTAGTTCCAAACAAGGTGCCATTCTGAGGCACTGTAGATTATTTCAGCATATGAATTTCTGGGCAGGGGATTCAACAGACAGACGTTATTGTGAGGATTAAATGAGATAATGAATTAGGAGCTTAGCCTAGTGCCCAGCGTACAGGAGCACTCAAAACTGTTATCCTTTCATATTATCATCACAGTAATTTTTGTTATAGAGGGAGATGGTGGGGAGACCACTGTCTCCCCAGATCCTTCTCTGTTTTGTTCACAGGCTGGGATGGAGTCTACACTCAGGGCTTCTACTGAAGCGATCATAAAATGATACACTCCCCCACACGGCTTTTCATTAGAAAGAAAATAGCTCTTTTTTTCCCCCTGACTTGAGGAAGTTAAACTTGCAAGCTCTGGAAGGCGAGGCATCAATTCAAACAAATTGTTATACCATATTATTTTGATCTTTCAAATTTATCTGACAGCAGAAGGAGGAGGTGTTTTTCTCTCTGCAGTACATTGTCTGTAGTCATTTGTAGTTGTGTATGAATAAATGGGGGATGGGCAGTCTTCAGGCCTGAGCTCTGAGCCCCAGAGAGATGGGAGCAAAAGCATAGGCTTCTTTAGTGTCCCAGAAAGGAACGGCAAGAAATTCTGCCCTCTCCGTACCCATGTATCCAAGATTCCCCAACTTGGATGTGTCACTGACACTACTCAGTCTCATAAGAATCTGGGAATTACTATTAGCAGGTCTATGAACTCCAAGTCCTGACAGCCTTTCTGTTTGGGTTCTGATTAGTTGCTGAGTTGAAAGCAGCTTTTCAGTTAATGGGAGCCTAGAAGGCAATAGTGCTGAGACCGTGACTAAATTTCCCAATGACGTGCAACTTGAAGCCCCCTAAGGGGGCTGGAGGTTACCAGTAATCAATCACCAAGTTTCCCCCAGGTGTAAGGCACTAGGTGCTTTGCAATGGAAGACCAAGAAATGAAGAGCCATGATGCCTGTTTGTCTGGGAGGCACAAATTCACGGGAATAGACAAATGCTGCTCTGCTTGAATAGGCCCCAACAGGCTGGGGAGGAAGTGACATGGGGCAGGCAGAAGAGGAGGGCAAAGAGTCCAGAGCCTCTTACCAGGGGAAGGTGCAGCCAGTAGGCAGGCTGGTTCTAAAGTCAATGGACTCAGTAACAAAGGTTACAGTAGCAATTTCCTCTTCAAAATGCTTGAGCCTCCCGTGGAAATGCCTAGCTGTCTTAGATTGGGTCCCCCAGAAGCATGCATAAGTGACTTGTTAAAGATGAGAATCATATAAGGCAGAGGAGGGAAGTAAGAGGCCCAGCAAGGCATGGGTTTCCGAGCACGCTCCCTTCAGTGGGAACCTGGCAAGATAAGGGTGCGAGGAGTGGCAATGCACATTAGTCCTTCCTGCCACCAGTAAGATGTGCATAACCTCCAGGCACCTCCAAAATAGGAGTCTCCAATCTCTTGGGGTTGTGGGTGAGGGCAGGCTGCAGGTGTGAGCATTAAGTGGGCAACCCCCCCAAAGCCCCAAAAGAGATCCTAGGGGATCCTGGTGGGGTAGCACAGCACCTGCTGTGATTAGTCTTGTGTGGTGATTCTTGGGCTGAGAGGTGCCTTCAGTGGCACTGAGATCGGCAGGAGGGAGGTCCGTGAGCAGGTGCCTCTCACATCTGAAGTGAATTTCCGACCCTCAAGTACATGGCAGCCAGAAGGAAGTGCAAAGCTATGCTTGCTCATAAAGCAGAGTTGTTTTTATATTTCCTATAATCTTAATATTAGAGTTATTCCTTGATGAGTGGTTTAAATGAGATCACATATGTTAAACAGACCAACACCAGCGATGTATATGATGACTGAGCACTGGATTCAAACCTGAATGCTGATGGATCGGACCCACATGAACTCATGGCTGTGCCCTGGGCAGTGGTAGGTTTCATCTGCTTTAGTGGGTGGGCTGGTTAGCCAGGGGATGGAGGAAGAGATTCTCAAGCTGGCTCTGATATTAAGGTTACATAGGATGCAATTCCACTGCAGCTAGCTGGGCCTGGAGTGTGACTGGACTAAGTTGGGTGCAGAATGCTTTGCTGCTGATCCTTAGCAATCACCATGGAAGGCCCACAAGAGGGAGTCCGGAATGGGAAAGAGTTCTGTTGGGAGCTAGCCTGAGGTCACAGCACAGGGCCTACCCTCTGGAACACGCAGCCTGACACATCATTTCTTAGTGGACTTCTTAGTGCTCTGTTTCTTTTCTCAGTCAAATTTAACCTAAAACTAATCTATGGGGTAAAGGAGGAGGTCAAATATAAAACAAAGATGTATGGAGGGCAGGAAGGCTGAGGTTTAACTTCTGCATTAGAAAAGAAAACCAGGACTCTTCAAATGAGACAGGCAGGAGAGATAGGCCAGCCCTCAAAGATATCATGTAGAGCCCAGCCCAAACCCCACCGCTGGGAGCTGAGCCTGCGCACTCGCCAAGGGTAAGCCCCTGCGCCCCTCTGCCCCGCTTCTGCGTTCCCGCGACTAACTTCCTGTTCCAGCCCAGCCCAAACCCCACCGCTGGGAGCTGAGCCTGCGCGCCGGCTGGATCAGGATCCTTGGCCTGCCTTCCCTTTCCCTGCCCCCCCCCCCCCCCCC